>MJUU01049874.1:79651-104275 GCA_002080025.1 Modiolus philippinarum
TTGAGAAACATGAGAAACAACCCTCTTCTTAATACAAAAAAGACAATAACTTTGATTTTGGCTATACATCAGAAGTAAATACAATAAAACGGCTTGGAAAGCTGAAACACTTGAAGATATTAAAGCAGTTGTATCCTTTATAAAACAGTCATTAGAACTGAAGCCAGAGGATCAAAGTCTCTAAATATCTAAATATTTTTTAATTTATGCTTATTGCTTGTATTTTATGTACTAGCCAAGTATAGTTCCTAATTCAAACTGTTATTTGAATTATCTTTTGCATTAATAAAATTATACATAATAAAGTTCTGTAAGTGGTAGGTAAATGACATTTAAAATGGTGGGAACATGTAACACTGTCAGGTGACTTTTGTCCCTGCATGACCTCAATTTCATGGTCTAGTAGACATGGTAGAGAGTATCAGAGACAGAGGTAGGTAATAATGTTTTGTATGCGGGCTAATTGACAGTTTGTTATATGATATTGCATGTGACCTCAATGTCATGGTCTAGTGATCATATCTGGATTCTCGTGATATATCAATGGTAGGTCAATGATATTTCGTATGTGTCATTTACACACATTGCTGATAAACATTTTATTATATGATGCATGATAAAATGTACTCTTCTCATGGAACAAATTGAAGAAATACTTTTGATCACTTTATAAACGTGCTGTACGAGGTGATCTTTTTTGTTTTAGCTGAATGGAGGGAATCTATAATTATAATTACTAGTTATTTCGTATGTTTTATGCAATTTGTAAATTGGACATTTCTAGATACATCTGTATTAATATATTCTTGCAAACCGTCTTAATCTTAGTGTGGGGTATGAGAGGGACAACAATAGATATGAATAAAAGTGCTGTCATTCATAGGTTTTACCATGTTTTTGTAACGATTTTGTCTCGTGTGCATTTGCTCCATATCTTTTCATTGTTTATTTAAAGATGTATAATAAATAATATTATTTATGTATAAAATGTATAAAGGACAAAATACCGAAGTTACTGTTAATTTGAATTCCATGTATGCACATTTCGACAACTTATGTCTCTTCAGTGCAGATAAATTCGAAACAGTTGGAAGTTCATAAACCGAAATAAGTGTGAAGCTGATAGAGAACAAATAACCAAAAGGATCTAAATAGAAAGCTAAAATTCAGCTAAGGACGGAGCTATGCATGAGGGAGATACTCCTTAGTTTTAAACAAAAATTTAAACAACTCACGTCCCTTCAGTGCAGATAAAACTATTTGGAACTCCATGAAGTCCGCTTACAATAAAATTCTTAATTAATTCAATTCTATTCAATTCAAATACTTTATTGTCATTAAACTAAATGTGTTTGTGACAAACTACAAAATAACTTCAACATTTCAATTAATATACAGCAATAAATTCAAGTAAAATTAATTAATGAAATTTGAATATCAAAGGAAAAGTCAACATCACTCTGAATTTTGGCTTTTCTATTTAGTTCTTTTTTGTTATTTGATCTCTATCAGCTTTAATATGGTTTTGGTTTATGGACTTCCCAATGTTTTGGTTTGATCTGCACTGATGAGACATAAGTTGTCGAAATGCGCGTATGCAGAAAATAAATTAACAATAAGTTCGGTATTTTGGTTATTATTAAGGTGATAACTGAAATTTATTAATCATTCAAATAAGTGATTATAACATCACTTGTTTAAGTAGTACCCCTTACTTTGCACGATGGAATATTATCGTCCGATCGACATAATGGCGGAGAATTTGATGATTCTTTTTGAAAAGAAGTGCAACTCCCCTTAAACTTCTTGAAAAGCCGGTTTGATTTAAATATTCACAAAGTAAGCACACCACATGTAGATGTACCTGAATAACAAAATACCGAAGTTACTGTTAATTTTGTTTCTTCATGCGCATTTCGATAACTTGTGTCTCTTCGGTGCAGAGAAAATCAAAACATTAAGAAGTCCATTAACCGAAATACGTGTAAAGCTGATAGAGAACAAATAACCAATAGGACCTAAATAGAAAAGCTTAAATTAAGCTAAGGACAGAGCTATGCATGAAGGAGATACTCCTTAGTTTTAAACAAAAATTTAAACAACTTATGTCCCTTCAGTGCAGATAAAACTATTTGGAACTTTATGAAGTCCTGAAGGAACGAAATTATTTTCGTACGCAACGAAAGGGTGTTTGTTTTATTTTTCATTATAATTTGGAAATGGAAAGGAGGTATCCTTTTTATCTTTATGACAGTCATCTCTCTGGTTGTATCCGTAACACATTTTACATTGCTATCTTGGCTTTGAGTTTACTTTGCAACCATACCCGTTTTATACAGTTTTGCAAAGTATATATAGTGCATGGCTTTGAGATTTACATTAAATCCAGTCGACACTACCAGGAGTTTTATCACACATCGAGAGGAGATATCACTACGAGTAAAAAAAAAGATCTGAAACAAACATTATGCTATGTGCAGGAAGAGTCATCCTATCGTAGTACAAAAATGTAAACAATGACTTCCTCTGATTATCCAATATGACAATAACATTTTCTGTAACAATGCATTTCATCTTGTATATATAATTATCCCCGCACTTTCGTTATACCCTCCGTCTGTCCTGTCCGTCCGTCCGTCCGTCACACTTTTCTTGTGACTCAAACTCCTCCTTCATTTCTTAGATTTAGGGATTTAATTTTGTTGTAGACTTGTTGCATATAGTCTGTAGATGCGCATTAAAACGAAGTTGAGGGGGACTATTGGAGTGCCCCCGGCGTCCTCGTCTGCGTCGTCGTCCGTGTCCGCGTCCGCATTTGGGTATAGATCTTAGTAACTATGCAGTGTAGAGTCATCAAACTTTGCATGCAACTGCATCTTGGGTTAACTCACAGCCTCCAAGAAAATTTGGTCTCTCTGACCTATATTTTCCGCTTGGGTGGCTTGCATTCAAATTTACATTTTAGTTCATATCCCAGTTACTATACATAATACAATAATCTAACTGTGCATATGTATGCATCTCTGATGATTGGTCAGCATCCAGGCTATATTTTTGGATTTAGAGATAAAATCTTTATGCAGATTGTTGCATATAGTCTGTAGATTTGCAATAAGCTTTCGGAATCATGATTCTTGTTTCAGCTTTGGTACATTTCATGAAAATGTCAACGACTCATATTTTTTGAAATTTGAGTATAGAATTATGTATTTTAGCAATAATTTAGATTTTTAATTTAGAGTCTTAATCCAACTGGCTGGGCGACTTCTGTGTTTGCTTGCATTATCACTCGTTATTTATTTATTTTTTGCCTACGAATATGTGCTAAATGGGCTTTCGTACATTTGAGTTATCTTTCTTAATCTGTTTTACAATATGCAAGTTGTTTATTTACCTGTTGTAACAGGATCACTTGATTATTGAGAAATTAGGTCCTACTCAAAGTAAGTTTGAATACTTTTGCCTTTATTTTGATGTGTTTTGTTTATGATGTTGAAGTGCATAAAATTTTCACACAGTTCTTTGAATTTGAATCAAACGAAATGCCTTCCCTGTGTGTCTTTTGACATTCACACGTTTAATTTGATTTTATCAAACGCACGAATACTGACTTCTATAAAACTGAATTGATTTTATTCTGCTTTACTGCTCTATATTATCAGTTGAACAAGTGCTTTATTTCATGCTTAAATTTAGAAAAAATATATGGTACACAGTTAGTGGCATAGTTTAGATATTGTAATTTATGACTCGCGTTTAAATCCTGTTGTTTTTGTATGCATGGGTAATCCAAGGATAGTCAGTGATTAAATTTTAAAAAAAATATGTATACAAAAATAATTTACAAAAAAATTACAAAAAAAAACAATGAAAGGGTATACGTAATCCAACGATACTTGTTTGCGTGATCAGTAATGTACAGTTTGAATATCAATCATCACCCAACGGCATCACAATTTTTGTCAAATTCGACACACATGATATTAACCTGTTTCATGCATTATCTTATAGATAGAAAAATAAGGATATAATGCTTACCAATCTTTCTATAGGGAAGTTGGTTGAAATGTAGAAAAAAAGCTTACTTTGCTCAATGTATCTGCCTTTATTATCATGATTATATTTAATTTTCAAAGCACTATTTTACGTTTAAACAACAAATACCAAAATTGAATTGCTACTGTGTTTGGCCATTTTTAAAATCCAGGGGTCACCGAGCAAGAAACATTAAGATTTAAATGGATATTATTGAAGCCAGAGAAGTCCAAAAGTTGCAGAATACATAAACATAACCACCAAAGAGGGGGAGCCGGCCCTATTTCGGGACATCGGGATAAGATGTTTTTGAGCTCGATATTTCGGGATTTTTGTGATTTAAGCCTGGGGTTTCGGGAAATTACTTCACCGGGAACCGGGATATCACAAGTCTTTAAGTTTCTTTGTAGTTCGGGATATCGGGATTTAGAAAAAAAAGTCGGGATTCTGGGATGAGACCCACTCCGCGTCCCCCTCACCAAATTGCCTCAAAAGTATGGTCTGTAAGTCTCGTCATGTGACACCGAGAATTTACAATAGATAGAATAAAGATTTCACTTTAAAAACGGTTCCGTAAGTCTCGACATGAGTTGTATAGTGGTACAGTTCACTTATGATTTGCGACGCAGCCGTGCGGCGGAGCGTTGCCATGGGAATACGAACTGTTCCGATTGAACACGAAGTGTTGGCGATCTCTCCGTAATACCCCTTACCCTATTGTTCGGTGGAGCCGTCGCGGCGAAGCGTTGCCATAGTTATCCGTATGGCTTAAGGTGTCTGCTAATACGTCTGCGTTCATATAGGGGAGATAACTCTTGTATTAAAAAAGGAAAAACCTCTGCATTCTGCATTTATATGGGCTTGTGACCCCTAATGTAAAACATATATTCACATCTTTAACATTAGCTGCATTAAGTTTTTTGTTGGGGAGGGGGGCAACTTCCTGTTTGTGACGTCATCAAAACATTGCATTCTAGGAAAATTTGACTTAAGCCTTATTTGAAGCCCTTAACAACCCTATTAACCGGAAATGATGTGATGAATCAACACAAGACTAACAGGGATGTTGCAGAGAGGTATTGGAGTGCGTATGAGCATTGGAAGTGGTCGTTTATTTCCCCTTTACCACCGTTTTGATTGGAAATGATGTAAACAATCGATGTAGTATCAGGTAAAGATGCTCTATAGGAGTTTAACATTACGCATGTGCCATCGGAATTGGAAAAGTGAATTTTTTCTTATTTTAATTAATTTTAATATATTTTTTCATTCTATTTTTTAAAAATTTTTTTTCAATTTAATTTATTTTTTAAAAAATATCATCGATATTTCTATTGTCTATCTATAATCTAAACCTCATCATTTAACTACAGCTATAGGCTGTATTAACTTATTAATAGGGGAGATAACTCTTGGTAGTACTTTTATTCGTTTTTTTAAAGCCACTCTGCATTTATCCAGGCTTGTGACTGGCTATAACTATAGAGTTATAGGCTGCATTAACTATTTTTTTATCAGATTTTTTTCTTTTTTGCAAATAACAATTACAGTTCCTCATTCATTCTCCTTTTTTTTTGGTTCTCTGCCATCAACATTTTGGAAACCATTTTGCGTGTTCCTCCAATGGATCGTCGTTTTCGAATCTTGCAGAATTCTTCCACAGTAAAAAAAACATTGTACTTTATCAACTTGGTTAAGTAAAATAGTCCAGCCTTTGTAAGGTCCAATGGTCGTTGTTTCAGTTGTACCGGCAGTCTGATGTAAGATTCTAGTCTGACTGATTCATTGGCATCTCTATGTATTTTGGGCACGTAATGTCAGGTGTTTCTGTGGAGTTCTCGATGTAATCCCATGTTTTTGTAAACATTCTTGAATAGAGGGACATTCTGGAAAATGTCTATGGTGTTCCATGTGTATCATGTGTTCAGATCTCCAAACACCCAATACTCCACCACGCTGGGTGCATTGACATTTGTCTTCTATACCAATATAATAAGAATAATCATTGACGAGATCCAAGATTTGTACTTTTGACTTTTCCACGCTTTATACTACAATTCCCCATGAACAACTGAAATCACGGCTGAAAGATATAATTCATAGATGTTTCTCCCGCAAGAACGGCGAACAAAGATATAAGTACATTGTTATAGGCAGAGAACNATCATGTCTTCAGATCTCCAAACACCCAATACTCCACCACGCTGGGTGCATTGACATTTGTCTTCTATACCAATATAATAAGAATAATCATTGACGAGATCCAAGATTTGTACCGCATTTGATGTCTACGTTTTGAACGTATTTTGTTTTCTCTCAGAGGTTTCAATCGCTCCAATGGGCTTTCGGGAATGCAGTCCATCTGCAGTCAATGTACTAGTAGTCTGTCTCGTACACTGCTTAAATGACTGATGAGAAACTTCAACTGCTATCTAATTCCCAATGCTTATAACAAATAATCAGCAGAATGGCAGTCTGGCGACTGAGGGAGCCGGTCGTTTGCGCCTTTATATAATTCAATTGGCTGTTTTCTATCAGGTCCGTATTCATGATTTGGTAATGGAGATAACTCGTCATTTACTAACGCTGTTCTAGTTTATTAGAATCAAGATTTTACAACTCATGAGTATATTTTAATAGTGCTCGCGTGCTCATTTCACTGTATTGCTGCTGCTGCTCCAGAAACGAGATATAATTGCTGCTGCTGCTGGGTGGTGGTGAGATAAAATAAGAAAAGACCAATTGTTTAACACAAACTCTATACCTTTCACTTCTTCATTTCATTTAAACTGTGAATTTTCACAGGCTTGTAACTGGCTATAACTATATAGTTATAGGCTGCATTACCCCTTTCCTTCCAACCCATATGACATTCATTTATCTTTTACATGGAGTCGTTGCTATCGTCAGTCGATGGTGGGTCATAATCATTCAATACTCCATCGAACAGATACTGTTTTTTTTCTACAGCATACTTCTAGGCCTCTCTAGTATCGTAGTCCTCTTCTTCTTTCAAACTTTGGACCGTTTTCTTGATGCACTGGGTCTTTCTGCATATCCTCCATCCATTATCGTTTCCCTGGATTCCTGGAATCTTTTTTTTATCCAAGTTTTCGTGCCTTATCCTCCTCATGTCCGGCGTCTTTATAATTTTGAACTTTTTCTTCGTGTTTGGACTGATTTGCATAAGTGACTTTGTTTACTATAATATTCCATGCTGATTCCCAGTCTGAGTCTCCTTCATCAGATCTTTCATCGTTGGTATACACAGATTCTGTTAGAGTCCGTTTCCATATCCTGTTGTTTGTCCATCTCTTGCTCTGTGTTATGACGCGATTGCTTGTGATGCAGAAGATTGAACAGTCTGTTAGAATGATAATTTTAGCTATCACAGTGATACATTCCAGAGGTCTTCACCCCTTGAGATTCGTTGCACGAATGAGGAAACTTTAGACAGAACACTGATTAGCAGTCGCCAGACCGCCATTCTGCTGACCATTTGTGATTAGCAGTGGGAATTAGATAGCAGTTGAAGTTTCCAATTAGTCATTTAAGCAGTGTAAGAGACAGACTACATTGGATACAGATGGACTGCATTCCCGAAAGCCCATTGGAGCGATTGAAACCTCTGAGAAAAAATTTTGATTTACGCCTAAATACGTTCAAAACGTGGACATCAAATTCGGTACTAATCTTGGATCTCGTCAATGATTATTTTTATTATATTGGTATAGAAGACAAAATGTCAATGCACACAGTGTGGTGGAGTATTGGGTGGTTGGAGATCTGAAGACGTGATACACATGGAACACGATAGACATTTTCCAAAATGTCCCTTTATTCAAGAATGTTTACAAAAACATGGGTTTATACCGAGAACTCCCGCAGAAACACCTGACATAACGTGCCCAAAATACATAGAGTATGCAAATGAATCAGTCAGACTAGAATCTTACATCAGATGGCCGGTACAACTGAAACAACGACCATCGGACCTTACAAAGGCTGGACTATTTTACTTAAACCAAGGTGATAAAGTACAATGTTTTTACTGTGGAGGAATTCTGCACGATTCGGAAGAAAACGACGATCCATTGGTGAAACACCCAAAATGGTTTCCAACATGTGGATGGCAGAGAACAAAAAAAGGGAGAATGCATGATCGAGGGATGAAAAAAAAAACAGATAAAAAATATTGATGCAGCCTATAACTCTATAGTTATAGCCAGTCACAAGCCAAGATAAATGCAGAGTGGCTTGAAAAAACGAACACAAGTACTACCAAGTGTCATCTCCCCTGTAAATAAGTTCATACACAGCCTATAGCTGTAGGAGTATAGCTTAAGGGTTAGGGTTAGATTATAGATAGACAATAGAAATATCGATGATATTGTTTAAAAGATAAATTAAATTGAAAAAAATGAAAAAAATACAATGAAAAAATATATTAAAATTAATTGAAAATAAGAAAAAAAAATCACTTTTCTAATTCCGGTGGCACATGCGTAATGTTAAACTGATATAGAGCATCTTTACGGGATGCTACATCGATTGATTACATCATTTCCTATCAAAATGACGGTAAAGGGGAAATAAACGACCGCTTCCGTTTGCTCATGCACACTCCTATACCTCTCCACAAAATCCCTGTTTAGTCTTATGTTGATTCATTACATCATTTCCGGTTACTGTGGTTGTTAAGGGCTTCAAATAAGGCTTCAGTCAAATTTTCCTAGAATGAAATGTTTTGATGACGTCACAAACCCCCCACCCCCTACAAAAAACTTAATGCAGCTTATGTTTAAGATATGTATATATGTTTAACATTAGGGGTAACAAGCCGCTATAAATGCAGAATGCAGAGGTTTTTTAAATACAAGAGTTTTCTCCCTTATATGAACGCAGACGTTAGAAGACACCCTTAGACATATGGATAACTATGACAACGCTTCGCCGCGACGGCTCCACCGAACAATAAGGAAAGGGATATTACGGAGAGATCGCCAACACTTCGTGTTCCCATGGCAACACTTCGCCGCAAATCATAAGTAAACTGTCCCTCTCTACTACTGACATGTAACAACTAGGTTTTGATATAACTGATTATTCGGATTTCGTTTGGTTTTATGCATTTAAAACTTTTTTTTTAAATTATTGATTTCCTTTGTTTGGGTTCTAGTGCTGCTGATGAGGAATTAATTTCCGAAATGGCCATACAGCTCATTAAAATTATTACAGTTGGAGTAAACATATGTGTTATGGTCTCATGTTCATTTACTCCGTATCCTTTCGTCAAATATTTACGATGAAATGATAGTATGATAGTCTCGTCATGTGACCCTGAGGTTTCTCGATGAAATAGGGGTCTGTTAGTCTCGTCATGTGATTCGAAATCGTTTTCCGCTGAAACGTGCTAATAAAAGCTTTTGAGTTCATGTTTTTTTTTTGTTTTTTTTTTATGAAACGTCATATATTTTGTTTACAATTTATGTACCCGATAGTCTCAAAATTAAACGGTATAGGCTCTATTGAAATGTAAATCAGGAAAAGAATCCCATGTTTTGAGATTAAAGAAAGCTATCTAAGACTCTGCATCTACTTTTCTAAATGGGTTTTGATAATTTTTTATCTCTTCATTTTATTTTCAGGTAACTGTAAAATTGTCCTTTGAAACGGACAAAAGAGACACCTTATCAATGTGAAATATGTAGTAAGGGATTTGCTTCGAAAGGTAACCTAAATGTACATATGAGAATACACAATGGTGATAAACCTTATGAACGTGGAGTGTGTAATAATGAATTTACTTCGAAATGTAACCTAAATACACACATGAAAACACACAATGGGAATAAACTTTATTATTGTGAAATGTGAAGTAAGGGATTTACTTCGAAATGTGGCCAAAGTCGCCACGTCATAAGAAAACAACCTGGTTATAAATGTGAGATATAAAGGAATAAGTATGAATTGTGACATAAAAACGCTCATGAGAAAACACACGGAAGATAGACCTTATAAGTGTGATATATGTAGTGAAGAATTTATTACGAGTGATAACTTAAAAAAACACACGAGAATACACACTGGTGATAAACCTTACAATTGCGGTTTATGTAATAAAGAATATAGTTATAATTTATCATTTAAAAGACACATGAGAATACACAATGGTTATAAATCCTATAAATGTGAAGTGTGCGGAAAGGGATTTAGCATGAATCGTTACCTAAAGGCACACAAGAGAATACACACTGGTGATAAACCTTACAATTGCGGTTTATGTAATAAAGAATTTACTCATTATTCATCATTCAAAAGACACATGAGAATACACACTGGAGATAAACCTTATAAATGTGGTATATGTAGTAAAGAATTTGGTTATAATGTAACACTTATAAATCATATGAGTATACACGATGGTGATAAGCCTTATAAGTGTGAAGTATGTAGTAATGGATTTACTCAGAAATATAACCTAATTGCACACATGGAAATACACAATGGGAACAAGCTCTATCATTGTGAAATGTGTGGTAAGGGATTTACTTCGAAATGTGGCCTAAGGCATCACGTTGTAAGGAAACACTCTGGTGGTAAACATTATCAATGTGAGATATGTGGTAAAAAATTTAGCACGAAAAGTGACCTAAAGAGGCACATAAGAATACACACGGAAGATAAACATTATAAATGTGATGTATGTAGTAAAAGATTCAGATATAGTCTTAGTCTAAAGGCCCATATGAGAATACACATTGGTAATAAACCTTATAAATGTGGAATATGCAGAAAAGAATATGGTTATGAGGTATCGCTAAAAAGTCATATGAGAATACACACTGGTAATAAACCTTATAAATGTGGTATATGTAGAAAAGAATTTGGTTATGAAGATTCACTTAAAAGTCATATTAGAATACACACTAGTGATCAATCTCATAATTTGAAAGTATGTGGAATGGGATCTAGTTCGAGTGGTGACCTAAAGGGACACATGAGCATAATTACCGGTGATAAACCTTATAAATGTGATGTGTGGAGAAAAGGATTTAGTTTGAGTGATGACCTTAAGCGACCTACGACAATACACATTGGTGATAAACCTTATAAATGCGATGTGTGTAGTAAAAGATTTAATTATAGTCGCAGTCTAAGGAAACATATGCGAACACATACTAGTAATAAACCTTCTGCATATGATATATTTAGTGAAGGATTTAGTCCTAATGTATCTTTAGAAACACACAAGACAATGCATACTGGTGATCAACCTTATAACTGTGAAGAGTGCAGAAAAGATTTATTTGGTGACCTGACGGAGCACATGAGAACACACGCTGGTGATAAACCTTATAAATGTGATAAATGTGGTAAAAAATTTCGTCATATTACTTCCCTTCACAGTCACATCGTTAGAATACATACAGATGAAAAACCTTGCGACAGTGAAGTAATTCGAGTGTCTAGTCTTGATAAAACAAAACTTGTTGGAAAACCTGTTAACAGTGAAGTAATTCGAGGCGTTAGTCTAGATAGAACGCAAACTGGTGAAAAACCTTGTAACAGTAAAGTAATTCGATTGGTAAGTCTTGATAGGACGCAAACTGGTGAAAAACCTGGTAACAATGAAGCAAAACGAGTGATTGGTCTTGATAAAAAACGAAATGGTGAAAAACCGTTTAACAGTGAAGCAATACGAGTGCTTAGTCTTGATAAAACGCAAACTGGTGAAAAACCTTTTAACAGTGTAGCAATACGAGCGGTTAGTCTTGATAAAACGCAAACTGGTGAAAAACCTTTTAATAGTGTAGCAATACGAGCGGTTAGTCTTGATAAAAAACAAACTGGTGAAAAATCTTGTAACATTGTAGCAATACGAGCGGTTAGTCTTGATAAAAAACAAACTGGTGAAAAATCTTGTAACAGTAAAGAAATTCGAGTGGTTCGTCTTAATAGGACGCAAACTGGTGAAAAACCATGTAACAGTGAAGCAATTCGAGTGGTCGGTCTTCATAGAATGGAAACTGGTGAAAAACCCTGTAACAGTGAAGAAATTCGAGTGGTTAATCTTGATAGAACGCAAACTGGTGAAAAACTTTTTAATACTAAATCATTTTGTCAGAATGATGACTCGAGTACACGCATCAGAATCCACATGGGATATAAATTTTTTAGATGCGCGATTTGTAGTAAAGATTTTATGACAAACACTGATTTACAGATACATGTTAAAACACACACTACTGATTAATGTTATGTGGTAGAAACAACCAATAAATTATTTTAAAATTGAAGTCAGCAAATATAAAACAAATTTGGCTCAAAATTAACTTTTAATAAGACAAAAGTAATTATTTTACAAATTAAGTATACAATATATATGACTTATTTGACAATAATGATGTCCAAGTAAATATCCAAAATTATAGTTAACTGAAGTCCACCAATAAATGTTCAAATGAATATTCTTAATATAATCCTCACTAGATAGTTGATGATATATCCACAATAATTGATGTCGATTTCCAATACGAAAGATGTGCGTGATAATCCTGTATAAACTAATTAATCCTGTATAAACTTATCAAACTGACTGACTGAACCCTTTTCTGCTACCTTATTTATATACGTTTATTCTTTCCAGAAACATGATTCACAAGATATGACTAGAACATTTCATATCAACTAATAATCACATGACTAAAATGATTATATAAGGAAAACTTCTAGAAATTTCTATGAGTTAAAAACTAAATTTAAATTCTAGAAATTTCCACATGTTCTAAGGTGTAATAACCTTTACCATTGTTTATTGTAAACAAGTTACATAACTAGGCCAAACAAATTACATATTCTAACATTGCTCTGGTTAATCGTCAACCAGAATAATACTCGATAACCATATATCTCGCACATGCGCAAATGTTATCGGAGTATGAGTAAACGGGATAAAAAACAACAATTTTTTAAATTTTGTTCGTCTTAGTTTTTGAAGGAAATAAAGTTTTAGAACATTTTTTAACTAGATCATGCCAACCAGACACGTAAATGTATATTGTTTTGCATTCGATTCGGATTTTGAACTTGCTTTTGTTTGAAAACGTCAGATTGTGTATTGTGACGTCATAGACACAGACAGCAATGGAGACGAGAAATTCGCTTTCTTTTAGGTCGCTTCAGAATTGAAAATTCCATTTTATGTAATATTAGAATCGAAATAATTCATGAAAGGTATATGGTTATTGTCATTTAACCATGGGCTTGGCCTTTATATTCGTTAATTTAACCCCTCGCTAACGCTCTGGGTTCAATTCGAATATAAAGGCCCAGCCCATGGTTAAATTTCCAATAACCATATACCTGCCATGAATTATTTCTTAAATATTAAGGCCGTACAAAATAAAAACAATGAATGAAATGCATTATAGAATATTTACAACATTTCATTACCCATACCCATACCCATTTTTGACATGTACTGATTATAGACACACATGATAATTCATACATATAACAAACTGTTTAATTCTATGTGTTTGGTAAAGTTTTTTTTTTTTTTTTTAACCGATTTTAAGACATGCATGAGAAAAAAATACTGGTGATAAACTGTATAAATATCGTATTGTGCTATAGTTATTCATAGACATGCATAAGAACAGAGTATGAAATTGGTGTAAGTGGGAACAAAATGTTTTAACATGATGAATTATACTGTATAATTGTGGTGTTTTGATATGATGCATTATTCTGTGTAATTGTGGTGTTTTGGCATGATGGATTATACTGTATAATTTCGGTGTTTTGACATGATGAATTGTATAATTATGGTGTTTTGATATGATCCATTATACTGTATAATTGTGGTGTTTTAACATGATGAATTATACTGTATAATTGTGGTGTTTTGGCATGATGAATTATACTGTATAATTGTGGTCTTTTGCCATTATGAATTATACTGTATAATTATGGTGTTTGGAATTATACTGTATAATTGTGGTGTTTTACAATGATGAATTATACTGTATAATTATGGTGTTTACACATGAAGAATTATACTGTATAATTGTGGTGTTTTGGCATCATGAATTATACTGTATAATTGTGGTGTTTTGGCATGATGAATTATACTGTATAATTGTGATGTTTTGGCATGATGAATTATACTGTATAATTGTGGTGTTTTAACCATGATGAATTATACTGTATAATTGTGGTGTTTAAACATGGTCAATTATACTGTATAATTGTGGTGTTTTTGCATGATGAATTATGCTGTATAATTGTGGTGTTTCGGTATGAAGAATTATACTGTAAAATTGTGGTGTTTCGGCATGATGAGTTATACTGTAAAATTGTGGTGTTTTGGCATGATGAATTAAACTGTATAATTGTGGTGTTTTAGCATGATGAATTATACTGTTTAATTGTGGTGTTTCGGCATGATGAATTATACTGTGTAATTGTGGTGTTTTGCATGATGAATTATACTGTATAATTATGGTGTTTTGGTATGATGAAATATACTGTATAATTGTGGTGTTTTACAATGATGAATTATACTGTATAATTGTGGTGTTTAAACATGAAGAATTATACTGTATAATTGTTGTGTTTTGGCATGTTGAATTATACTGTATAATTGTGGTGTTTTGGCATGATGAATTATACTGTATAATTGTGTTGTTTTACCATGATGAATTATACTGTATAATTGTGGTGTTTAAACATGATGAATTATACTGTATAATTGTGGTGTTTTGGCATGATGAAGTATACTGTATAATTGTGGTGTTTTGGCATGATGAATTATACTGTATAATTGTGGTGTTTTGGCATGATGAATTATACTGTATAATATACTGTATAATTGTGGTGTTTCGGCATGATGTATTATACTGTATAATTGTGGTGTTTCGGCATGATAAATTATACTGTATAATTGTGGTGTTTTACCATGATGAATTATACTGTATAATTGTGGTGTTTAAACACGATGAATTATACTGTATAATTATGGGTTTTTGGCATAATGAATTATACTGTATAATTGTGGTGTTTTGGCATGATGAATTATACTGTATAATTGTGGTGTTTTGGCATGATGAATAATCCTATACAATTGTGGTGTTTTTGCCATAATGAATTATACTGTATAATTGTGGTGTTTTAGCATGATGAATTATACTGTATAATAGTGGTGTTTCGGCATGAAGAATTATATTGTAAAATTGTGGTGTTTTGCCATAATGAATTATACTGTATTTAAACTGTATAATTGTGGAGTTTTACCATCGATGAATTATACTGTATAATTGTGGTGTTTTGGCATGATGAATTATACTGTATAATTGTGGTGTTTTGGCATGATGAATTATACTGTATAATTGTGGTGTTTTGGCATCGATGAATTATAATGTATAATTGTGGTGTTTTGGCATGATGAATTATACTGTATTATTGTGATGTTTTGGCATGATGAATTATACTGTATAATTGTGCTGTTTCGGCATGATGAATTATACTGTATAATTGTGGTGTTTCGGCATGATGAATTATACTGTATAATTATGGTGTTTTATGATGAATTATAGTGTATAATTGTGGTGTTTCGGCATGATGAATTATACTGTATAATTGTGGTGTTTTTGGATGATGAATTAAACTGTATAATTGTGGTGTTTAATGATGAATTACACTGTATAACTGAGGTGTTTTACCATGGTGACTTATACTTTATAATTGTGGTGTTTCGGCAAGATGAATTATACTCTAAATTGTGGTGTTTTGGCATGATGAATTATACTTTGTAATTATGGTGTTTTGGCATGATGAATTAAACTGTATAATTGTGGTGTTTTGGCATGATGAATAATACTGTATAATTGTGGTGTTTTACCACGATGGATTATACTGTATAATTGTGGTGTTTAAACATGATGAATTATACTGTATAATTGTGGTGTTTAAACATGATGAATTATACTGTATAATTGTGATGTTTAAACATGATCAATTATACTGTATAATTATGGTGTTTTGGCATAATGAATTATACTGTATAATTGTTGTGTTTTGGCATGATGAATTATACTGTATAATTGTGGTGTTTTACCATGATGAATTATACTGTATAATAATTGTGGTGTTTTATGATGAATTATAGTGCATAATTTTGGTGTTTCGGCATGATGAATTATACTGTGTAATTGTGGTGTTTTGGCATGATGAATTATACTGTATAATTGTGGTGTTTTAGCATGATGAATTATACTGTATAATTGTGGTGTTTTGGCATGATGAATTATACCGTATAATTGTGGTGTTTTGGCATGATGAATTATACTGTATAATTGTGGTGTTTTGGCATGATGAATTATACTGTATTATTGTGGTGTTTTAACATGATGAATTATACCGTATAATTGTGGTGTGTTGACATGATGAATTATACTGTATTAATGTGGTATCTTAACATGATGAATTATACTGTATAATTGTAGTGTGTTTAGCATGATGAATTATACTGTATAATTGTGGTGTTTAAGCCTGATGAATTTTACTGTATAATTGTGGTGTTTCGACATGATAAATTAAACTGTATAATTGTGGTGTTTTTGGCATGATGAATTATACTGTTTAATTGTGGTGTTTCACCATGATGAATTATTGGTAATTATAATATGGGAACAATGGAAACCATGACGACTAGCCATATAAAAATTTCCAATAACATAATGAGCGACTTCACAACAGTCTTTACGCTGAAATTGACGACGTCACAATATGTTTTGTGCACAAAAACGTCAGTAAATCTGAGGTAATGGCTGTCGTTACCAAGTCCACTATAGGTCCGTTCAGATCATGAAATGTATTATTAGAATCGAAATAATTCATGTTCTCCGGTGGTTTGTAGTCGTTTTACATATGGGTGTCCATTATTTTCGTTTATTTCACCCCTCGCTCCGCTACGCTACGCTCTGGGTAAAATATTAACGAAAATAATGGCCACCCATAAGTAAATCTCCAACAAACCACCGTCGTCCATGAATAATTAAATATACTTCTGATGACAAATGTTCGATTTGGTTCTGGATATTGTGTTAATCTTTCTGTGCTATGTGGCTGTCTCATGTCTTCGTCTGTATTTTGGTTTTGTATTGTACTTTGATTTTTAGCTTATCTAGCGATAGCTAGGATCAGCTTTTGCCATCACTTAACATCCGTCGTCCGTCCGGCCGGAGTAAATTTTTCTTTCAAAGATTTTCTCTATTACGACTGGGCTAATTGGAACAGAAATCGGCCAGAATAGTCTTTGGATGGTCCCTGCAAAATGAGATGTTTTTCATGTCTGCTTTATATTCAATATGCCTTCAAACGCTAACACAGTTTTAATATTTTATCCTATTGGGAAAAAGAATCTTCACTCAAACTACAGAGCCGATAGGAACCTAACTTGGTCACAATAGTCATTAAGTGGTAGCCTACAAATGGTAAATTTTAGATCCACGCTCTATCCAAGATGGACACCAGCGGTGGAAAAAGTTTAATATTTGACCGTATAGGATAAGACATCTAAATATCTTTTACTCCTAAACTGTCTTTCCAATCAAAACTGAACTTGACCCTCATAGTCTTAGGTGGTCCTCAGCAAAAAAGGTGTTTTCAAGCCCGCGCTACACCCAAGATGGCCGCCATCGGTGAAGATAGTTTTATACTGGACCTTTTGGGAAACCGATTCAAAGATCTTCCAAAAACCGACTAAGTTATAGTCAAGGCCCAGGTGAGCGATACATGCTCATGAGAGCCTTTTGCTGTAATAATTAAATTCTTTGTTCTCTCGTTATTCTATTGCTGTTGTTTAGAAATAATCAGTTTTTTTCAAAAAATAACATTTTGATTTCTTTGTGCCTTTTCTATTGTTTTTTCTCTATTTCATCATTTTATCAACATATTCGAACCGGAAGAGAACAGGAAAACTTACAATGACCGAAAATGACAGTCACGGGTCACCGTCCACAAGGAAACTGTACAAAAAACATAAATGAAAGGCAAACGATAAACGTAACCAACACAAGGAATTCGGAATAGCCGAACTTGGTCATGTTGTGTTGGTACTAGCATTAACAAAAGCCAGCGGTAGGGTTTAACGGATTCATTGGCACAAAACCTACTTCTTAGCTCAAATGACCTGAGTCAGTGTGACCCATTGCCATCAATTGGCGTCCGTTGTCCGTTAAGATTTCCAATTTTCATCTTCTCTGAAACAACTGAAGCAAATTTAGTCACACTTTACTGGAATGATGTATGGAAAGTCCTTTAAAATGATTGCTCATTTTGTGTAGGTCTGTCAAAAAACTTGGCTGCCAGCGCATAACAAAGGTTTAACATGTTTAGCATAAGACCCTATAGGGAAAAAAATCGCATTTTCATCTTCTTCTTTGAAACTGGTGAAACTAATTCAACCATACTTTTTAGGAATGATATATGGAAGGTTCCTTTACAAAGACTGCTCATTTAGTTCCGACCCGATTAAAAAACATGGCCCCAGTGCGAAACGTAGTTTAAGGATTGGAAAAATTGGCAAAATCATCATTTACAACTTCGCCTCTGAAATCGCTGAAGGAAATTTTAGCAAATTTGCGAGACAGATGTATGGCAGGTCCTTTAGAAAGGTTGCTATACTTTTGTTCCGATCCGTCAAAAACATGGCTGGCCGCCAGCGCAGAATATACGTTTTATAATGGACTCTATTGCAAAATTCACATTTTCATCTCTTCCTTTGAAACTATTGAAACACATTTAACCAAACTTGATAGGAATGATGAACGTTGGGTCCATTTCAAAGATTGTTCATTTATTCTGATATATCGAAAACATGGCTTACAGCGTGGAACATAGAAAGACCTGCTATTAAGCATTTTGTCGGGTGAGCAATACAAGCTCAGTCTATAAGCCTCTAGTTCTCTTTTCTGTTTCCCTTTAGTAAACAAATATATTGTTATAGCTATTACTTTCTGCATATTCGTATTTCGACAACTTATGTCTCTTTAGTGCCAAAAGGGGAGGGGGGGGGTAACTTCCTATATAAAGGTAGGTAAGGATGTGTGGCCCAAAAGGGTCTGTCTTTTTTTCAGGTCTGAAATGTATGATAAGATTAAGAAATATCAGAAGAAATATATCAATAGGTCTGAATTTCCACTTGGGACATATCATAAGGTTGCAAATTTCAACATCCAATATATAACCACAAGATTTATCTTCAGAAAAGCAAAAAGTCATTATCCATATAATCTTTTCACTTTACAAAAATGTATGAATAGGTTGCAAAATTTCAGAAAATATGTGAAAGGGTCTCCCCCCTTCACTTTGGCAAAATATATGAATAGGGTTGGTGTAAATTTTACTATCCGCACACCCGCACCAAAATATATGTTAAGTGACCCACCGATGTTACTGTTAATTTACTTTCTGAATATGCTCATTTCGAGAACTTGTGTATAGGTAGAGAAAAAGCATGCTGTATGATATATGCCTCCGTGAAAAAATAGATACAATGTAAGGTGTGATTAAATGTTACAGTTTCTGATCGACAGAATAATTGTCCTGTTTTGATGACTTGTTTTTGGCTCACCTTTTGGACCAGTTGAGCTATTGCCATCATTTTGTGCCCGTCGTCCGTCCGTAGTCCGTCAACAATTTCAAAAAATTTCTTCCCTGAAACCAATGGACCAAATGAAACCAAACTTGGTCCCTTGGTTTCAGACAAACATCATGATCGCCGTTGCTTAATATAGAACATAGGGGTAAATTTCTATATTTTGTGTTGCAAATTACTCGAAAACCGTTACAGATATCAAAAATTTAAAATATCATCAAAAAATATATCACATTATGAAATCTACTTACCCTGCAATTTTGAAAAAAAAGCTGAATCCGGTCTTGGAGCTATTGTCCTTTTTCTAGGACATTTTAATTTTTTTCAACACTTTGTTAAATATATTGAAAATGATATGGGATTGAGATGAAGTTAAAAAAAATAACAACATAGTAAGCATGGTAAATTTCAAGTAAATCGGTAGGCCCATATATGAGATATTAATTGTCCTGTTTTAGTCGCATTTTCACGATTTTTGTTCATTTGACACGTATTTCAAAACTTTTTTGAGAAAAGGTGAAGTGTAGATTGCAAAAGTATTAATTTTACCAAAGACAACGATTTCTTCACATGTAGCAGATCCGCATCTGATCCAAGATGGCCACCAGTGGAGAACTTACAGTGTAGTTAAACCTTGGCCACTATATATATATGGGAAATGCATTCATTGGTCTTCTCCTCTGGACCCGCTGTAACAATTTCGTTTAAATTTGAACATATATGTTTTTGATGGTTCTCGTCGGAGTTTGAAATTTTGATGTTGATACCTCAGCCAATATGGTTACCAGCGGGGACATAGTTTTTTCACAGGACCCTACGAGAAATACAGTCAAAGATCTCCTCTGAAACAGCTTGGACAATATTTATTAAATTTGTACATTTGTATTTGGATGGTCCCTTATAAAGTTGAATATTTTAATGTTGATAGCTTGATACTTCATTCAAGATGGCTGCCGGCGGGAAACTTGGTTTATCATAGGATCCTTTAGGAAAAGCATTCTCAGATCTTCTCCAAAGAATCTGCTGGAATAATTTAGATTAAATTTGAACATAGTAGTCCTTAGGTGGTTCCCTTCAAAGTTTGTGATTTTTATGTTTATACCCCATCCAAGATGGGTGCCAGCGGTGAACATTGTAAAACATAGGATCTTATCGGCAATGTTCTAAATTTTTTATAGTTGGAAACCGTTTCATACATCAAACTGATATAACCTAGACAATATTAACATGGCAATAATCCTACCAGATGGACTATTTTCTACCATATTGGGTATTAACTCAGATTAATTATCCAACCCTGCGGGAAAATCTTATATTTGATCAGTTGCCACCAGATGAGCGATACAGGCTCAACAGATTATCAGACTTTTTAACTAATTTGGCTGAATTCGATCATCGACGGACTTCATCAAAGTAAAAAAAGCCCAGTACTTTTATTTCAGTTTCCATTGTTTAGATGCTATTTTAATTGTCACTTAACACCATCCCCCCTTCCACTTTAGTGTTTTTCTTTATCTTATCTATCCAATATAGCTCGAAACCAAGACTACTATATAGTCCATGGGCTGGAATAACCCCCCGTGCACCCCCCTCCACTTCCGAACCCCACCCATTTTTTTAAGTCCGTATACATCCCCTCTTCAAAATAAAACATGTTAACACGAGCATAACCTGCACGCACTTGTGGAATTTGGCCCATTTTTAGACCCACCTACCAAGATTTTGGAAAATGTCGTTTTTCATTCAAGTTTTTCTTACAGTTGCTTCAAAGTGTTAACCAAATGCTTTACAGTTATAAAATCGGGGTATCAAATGATTGCTTATTGTATGAGCTTTACAAAGAACCCAAGTGTTAACAATTTCTATGCCTATAACGTTCCATAGCGCAATTAAACGTACCCCTACCCCAATGAAATATTGACGAAAAACTGATATTTTCATTGAAATTGCGTAAGTTTGATGGTCTAGAAAACCCGAAGTGCATCTCAATTCCCGATTCTGAAAATTCAATCTATTTTCTTCAATATAAAACATGTAAAGACGATGTTTACATATTTTAAATGACCACAATTTTATTTTCAAATAGACCAAATACATGGACATTTGAATAATTTCGTTTTTGAATAAGTTTTGTCTTTCATTTGCCTAACATTATTTTTAAGTAAACAAATATCATTTAAAATAGGTATCAACTGAAAGCTTATTATATTTGCTTTACAACCATTACAACTAATGGCTACTTTTATGTAATATAAACATCATACATCAATAAAACTTTGTTTTGTCTATTTTCACATAAAAATAATGAGAACACGCAAAATGTGTGTTGTATATGACATTGTTACATGAATAACATTATAATTTGGTATTATAACAGCCATTTGTCGACTTAAACTCAATATTTCGCCCAAAATTGATGAAAAATGGGAATTTTTAACATTTTACAATTGTCCAAAGTTCACTGTTAAATCGTTATATATGCCAAATTTGTAGGATATATCTGCAGATATGCCAATTATTTGTACCAAGCAACACATTAGTTGTCTTAAAACATTGTTTAGAAAAACAATGAGTGTTTGATGTGACTCTTAATACCGAAAATCTTACCCCTACCCCAACAACTTTTCCCTAAAATTGCCATTTTTTTGTCCAAGTTTGCATGGAAATAACCAGAACACGTAAAATGTGCGTTGTTTATGACAATATTGCATGAATAACATCATTATTTGGTATTTAAACAGCCATTGGTAGATTAAAACTCAATATTACTCCCAAAATTCATCAAAAATGGGAATTTTCAACATTTCAGATTTGTCCATAGTTCACTGTTAAATCGCAATAAATGCCTAATCTATAGAATATATCTGCAGATATGCCATTTAATTGTTCTGAGCAATAGTTATCTTGAAACAGTGTTTAGAAAAACAAGGAGTGTAAAATGTGACTCTAAATACCGATAATCTTAGCCCTACACCAACAAATTTACCCTGAAATTATCAGTTTTTGGTCTATGTAGGGATAGAAATAACCAGAATACGCAAAACGTCTGTTTTATATGACAATGTTGCATGAATTACATCATGATTAGGTATTTTAACAGCCATTTGTCGACTTAAACTCAATATTTCTCCCAAAATTCATGAAAAATGGGAGTTTTCAACATTTCAGATTTGTCCATAGTTCACTGTTAAATCGCAATATATATTAAATCTATAAAATATATCTGCAGATATGCCAATTAATTGTTCTAAGCGATACACTAGTTGTCTTAAAACATTCTTTAGAAAAGGAAGGAGTGTTTAATGTGACTCTAAATACCAAAAATCTTACCCCTACCCCAACAAATTCTCCTCAATTTTATCGATTTTTTTGTCTATGTAGTGATAAAAATAACTACCACACGCAAAATCTGCGATGCAGGGTTGCATGAATTCTATCATGATTTGGTATTTTAAATCCCACTTTTCAACTTAAACTCAATATTTTGTCGAAAATTGATCAAAAATGGGGATTTTCAGCATTTCAGATTTGTCCAAAATTCGCTTTTAAATCGTTATATGTGGCAAATTTGGAGGATTTATCTGAAGATATGCCAATTTATTGTTTTAACCGGTATATAAGTTATCTTAAAACACTTATTAGAAAAACAAAGAGTGTTCCCTGTGACTCTGAATACCGAAAATCTTACCCCTATCCCAACAAAATTAAACTTAAAAGTCCCCAAAATCTGTCTTTCTTTACATATATATGAACATTGCATGCTAATGTTTTACTTTCTTTGCAAAAGATGCATTTGATATATCGTTATATGTAATTTTAACACCAAATATGGGTAAACTTGAATATTTTAGGCTATTTTCGTGAAAAATGGGGATTTCCAGTATTTCAGAATTTTACGAAATCCAATTTAAATTGTTGATTAACTGCCCATAAACCACTAGCATGATCTTATTTGTGATATAAGTCAGTCTTTGTGTATTTTGGTGTTTTGAAAATGATATGCCATTGGACCTTTATACAATGTTTAAGCTTTTCAAGCTTTCTAAGCTGAATAAAATGGAATAAATTGTGTTGAATATGTGTGGTAAGGGGTAATATGTTTGTAATTTATGAGACTGTAGTTAGTCTAAAATGTTTAAAAGTATACATTGTTATTGCTAACATACAATGAAACGATATTAAATCAACATTTTCAAGTTACATATCAATTTCATGAAGTATTTGCATCTCAGAGTCAAAACAGCAGAAATTCTGAAAAACGGAAAATTCCCATTTGGCATATAATTTCGGGCAGAAGAGTCGAAAAGAGACCTCTTAAAAAGTTTAAATCTACTTGAATGATCTTTTGCATGTCAGCTTAAGTGAAATAAACACTAGAATTCCCATTAAACATTTTCTTTTTATCATTTAGAGCCAAAATATTTAAAATTTTCCCCTAATTTTGAGGGGAGGGGTGCTAATTTTGGCATTTCTGAACCTACAATATGTCTGAAACTAAAATTTGTGCGCACAATTTCTTGCTAATATATCATAAATCATTATTAAATCGGCCATTATTAAATATATATTCAGATTTTACGATCCTAAAGTCAGAAAGTCGAAATTGTGAAATAATCTAAAATTCCGAAAATTTCCAGTTTTCTAAAATTTTATACCGAAAATCAAAATTTATGGACTTTAATGGTTTTATTTTCCAACATTGTATCACACCTGATAAGTTAGGCATAAAAACTAGATCAAATGACGAGGATTGCTTTTCTGAAAGGAATTGACATCCTAAAATTGTCATTTTCGCAATTTTTTGCAGGAGGAGGGGTACATTTTTGGCATCCCCAGATCATAAAAATGGCGTAAAGTGCCAAAACTTGTGTTCATTGTAAAGAATATTAATTTAGCTTTAATTTGGTACCAAATTTCAGTACATA
>MJUU01049875.1:0-21838 GCA_002080025.1 Modiolus philippinarum
AAATAGGTCTTGATGTCGCAACTTCAAAACTGATGTTAAAAATTGTTCATTGACCGCCATTTTCAAAATGGCCGTCAAAAAAGGTGGGAAAATTGAACATTGTCCGATTTCAATGAAATTTGTTTTCCATATAGATATTGATGTCACGACTTCAAAACTTGTGTTCAAAAATTGTTTGTGACCGCCATTTTCAAAATAGCCATCCAAAAAGGCGGGAAAATTCAACATTGTCCAATTTCAATGAAATTTGGTTTCCAAATAGATATTGACGTCTCAACTTCAAAACTGGTGTCGAAAGTGGTCCTTAGCAAGAACGTATTTTGTCAAAAAAAAGCCCAACAAAGAAATATAGTAAAACATGATCAGACTTTGAAAACAGTTCAAGATATTGGAGGTGTTCGAGCTACAAAAGTTTGAGAAACTGAAGATCAACTGTATAACTTACAATGTTTCCTTGATTAAGGCAACTGAAAGCCAGGTGAGCGATACAGGCTCCTTGGAGCCTCTGGTTATTGAATTTTGAACAAAATTATGTGTAAAAGGAAAGTTTCAAACCGACCGGTACATATATAATAACAAAAGAGAAGATTAACAAGTGATTTTTTTCTTAATTTTTTCATTTTCATGGAATTTTGAACAAAATGATTTGTGTAAGGAAAGTTTCACACTGACTGGTACATATAATGACAAAAATGTTGATTAACAAGTGATTTCTTACTAAATTGTTTCAATTTTATGGAATTTTGAACAAAATAAAATGTAAAAGGAAAGTTTCACACTGACCGGTACATTTAAAATGACTACAATAAAGATTA
Source organism: Modiolus philippinarum (assembly GCA_002080025.1). Classification (NCBI taxonomy): domain Eukaryota; kingdom Metazoa; phylum Mollusca; class Bivalvia; order Mytilida; family Modiolidae; genus Modiolus; species Modiolus philippinarum. Next base: position 816 of record MJUU01049875.1, read on the forward strand.
CCAAGTGATTTTTTACTACAATTTTTCATTTTCATGGGAAAAAAAAGAAAGAAAGTGTCGCACTGATGGGTACATTTTATAATGACTAAAAGAAAGATTACCAAGTGATTTTTTACTATAATTTTTCATTTTTATTGAATTTTGAACAAAATGATTTGTAAAAGGAAAGTTTCGCACTGACAGGTACATTTATAATCGGCCATACTAAAAAGCGCCCGGGGAAGTAAAAAGCGCCCGGGAGAGGTAAAAAGCGCCAGGGGTTTATAAATCTGTCAATAGTAATGGAGTTTGATTATAGCTTTCTGTCACTATAGAAGTTTCCTGTGATTTTTTCGTTTTAATGTTTATTTTTTCATTCCTCACACATAAAATTGCAATTTTAGAAAGTCATGTGTGCCTTCCTGACTTGCACATTTACTGCAAGTTAACTGCATGTTAATCTGTCGTAGAACAAGTAAAGTCACAATTTTATATGTAAAAGTGCTTGATTGGGGAATAAAAAAATATACCATCACTTTAAGGATTACCACTTGGAAAAGAAAGTTTTTTCAGTGCCGGAAATCTCGTTATTTATTTTAATTTTCGAGGGTGTCTTCGTCGAGGTCCGCGTTCTTAAGTCATTTAGAACAGAACAAAAGATTACTGACTCACGTTTTGTTTTCTTTGATATTAAACCGGATCTTTTGGTAAGTCTTTTATATTTTTATATTTGTTGGTTCTTTGAAGTACAAAATCAAATATGAATAACTGGGTTCCAAAGGAGTCTAAGCATCCATAGTGGTCGATCTAGATGGTAAAACATCGGCACAAGTTGAGTGAATGAACATGGTATCTTTTTATGGTAACTTATGTTTTTGAAATGTTTAATTGCAGGCACTGCATTGTGTTAAATATCATCAGATAGTTGTAAGATTGTTTTGCAGCCCTTCATAGTCCAACCTGTCATAGTTGAACCCGCCTCGAGTTGTTATCATTCAGTTGGCAAAGATTTAGAGAACGTTATCCGCGATTTGGCAGGAATTTTAGCAAAGTATACAGATATTACGTTTCACAGTATATTCACATCATATATTTTGTCATTTCGTTCGGTATTATACTTTATATAAATATGGAAAATTCTCCCGGGCGCTTTTTACTTTTCCCTGGCGCCTTTTACCTCCCCCGGCGCTCCCGGGCGCTTTTTAGTATGACCCTTTATAATGACTAAAATAAAGATTTTCAAGTGATTTTTACTAAAATTTTTCATTTTCATGGAATTTTGAACAAAATAATGTGAAAAAGGAAAGTTTCGCACTGACTGGTGTATTTGTAATAACTAAAATGAATATTGAAAAGTGATTTTTTTCAAGGATTTTTATACGACTGCAAAAATTTTTGCGGTCGTATAATGGTATGTTGCTGTCGTCGTCGTCGTCGTCTGTAGACACTTTTGTTTTTGGTCAATAACTCAAGTTTCAGTTGATCAATTCTATGAAATTTTAACACAATGTTCCTTGGCACAAAAGGAAGGCTTGGCTTAGTTTTGGTCATTGTGGCCCCACCCGTTTTTAAAAAAGGGACCAAAAAAGGGTTAAATATGATGTTTTCACATATTTGACTGTAGAATCTTTATTATATATCGGATTTTGATGGGGTTTCTTTCAGTGTCTTCCTGAGGAAATTTCCAATCAGTAGTATAACAACGGATTTCACGTGGCAAGTACCGTTCACGAGATAAATGGGGCTCAAAAGGGGTGAAATTTTAAAAAATTATATTTATAATTTTTAGTCCGATTTTGGTGCAGTTTTTTGCAGTGGATTCCTTATCAAAAATTAACATAGTGCTGCACCATTAGATTTTTGATAACTTGTTCGGGTCTTCAAACACTTTTGTGTCTTCAAATAAATACACTGCCCTTTTATACATATATAAATTCATACTCAAAAATCATTATTTCATCTTCCCAAGTCAAGTTTTTGAGGTCCATATCCTGCCGAACAAACCCTTGACAGATTAGGGCCTTTTTTATGCAAAAAGCAACTAAATGAGCGAATTAAATTGGAGAAGGTTTGATATATGTCATTTTTACTCGCTGTTTTCTGCGGGTTATGCTTTCACACAGGACGATAATACGAGAAATTCACCGGGTTAAATAACACACTATATTATACAATATCATACGCACCTAGAAATCATTAATTTCTTGCATTTGCATTCTTGAATGCAATAAGTAAGTAAAACCAGTCCAAATTCAACCATACACTTTAAAAATTATCCGGAAATGAAATGATATATCTAACGCCAACATTTGGGATTATATTGGGGGATAATGCATTTTAACTGCGGAAGGATCAACGAGCAACGCGGATAAATAACAAAATAGTACCGCCTATATCATCTGTCTTTAAACAGCGTCTGTCACTCACCTTTGAATTATAACGACGACGGGAAAGGCTGTTAAAATTGTATATAAATTATGCAGGCTGATCAGATGAAGGTGGTTTGATTATTAATTAATATTGCACAAACACGTTTATATCTGACTTATTGTAAATAAATAGCGTGTATAGGGTATTTGTATTTACATAATATCCACTTAGGATATACAACAATATTTTTAGGTATATTTGTGCCAGTTCGTATGAAAATGTCAAACTTTACAGATTACAGTGAATTCGGTACTTACAATCCGTATATCAAGTTGTTAATGTAAATTAACCGCAATCTTTGTAGTCCTACAATATAAGACTCTGTGAGGCGCGATATTTACTTGCCGAGGCGCAGCCATCAGAAATAAAAATGTCAATAAATAACGATAAGAAGAAAAAGACGAAAAATAATAAAAAGGAAATATGAAATTAAAACATGGCAAGTCAATATCGCGCCTCAAGGAGTCTTATATTGTAGGACTACAATCTTTGGTGCTGGTGTGTGTTTTTTCTTTTGGGGGGGGGGTCAATAAGTGCACCTTTTCGATTGTAACGAAAAATTTATATCAATATAACCAGATATAGTATTTAAGCGGCATGATAATGTAGAGTTATAATCTAGTATAATATTTATGCAGCTTCGACCGTGTGCAGCTTACTACTGTGGTGAAAGTTTTTTTCATTGACGGTATTCTATTCATTGCATTATCGCGAATTGTATTTTCAGCTCAATTTTTACGACGATCTTTGGTTCCTCATTTCAAAATTAAGATTGTTAGATTATTTGTTCATTTATGATTAGATTCATTTGTTTTGTTCAGTGTCCCAAGCTCGTACATCATTCACCCTGAGGAATTAGCCAGATGATAGTTTATTCAGTATTCATGGTATTATGTAACATAAACATCTGTAGGACTGAATGGGGTTAAATTAAATTTGGCATGCAACATAAGTAATTGACAGCATGTCGAGACGAGTGGCATACAAATTCACCAAAGGATCAAAGGGCATATTATCGATACTTTCATGCATGATTAGATCAGATGGAGATTCTAGGATTCAGACGCATTAAATGTAATAAACTGGGCTAGCAGTACATTAAAATTTGTAATGCCATTGATAAATAAGACAGTGAATATATATATTATCTTAGTAGTCGTGTTACTATTTGAAGTTGAAATGGTTAGAATTTTGTTTGTTTATTTTTTCTGTGAAAACATCGTTGTTTACATGTCATCATGACAACTATGCCCTTAAAAGGTTACATAATTTGGAGCTTAAAAAATACTCTTTCAACAAAAATGAATTTTGAAATTGATCTTATTTCATTTAGAATTGACAAAAATGTACAATATTTTAGCGTTAATGAGAATTGCCATAGAAATAACATTTCACTTTACTGAAACTGTACCATCTTGGTCGTAAGGTTAAAATTATCAGTTAAATAGGGTAAAAAAATCCTTTCTTTATTTTTTGACAATGAAAAAAAAAATGTTCCTATTTCGTGATATTATTTATAAAAACGCTGTTCTCTGTATATTTTATAATATGTACCTCTTTAAATGTATAATATACGATCAATTATACTGTTTTCAAAATATGAATATATGCAATGCTAAAAATGTTGTTTTTCATTTTTGACTCACCACGGATTTTAACAATGAGCAATAAGTATTTACATTACATACATCAATTATCTTTGTTCGCAATGAGTGTCTTTGAGGAGTAAATTTCAATTTTGTCCATATACTGTATCAGAATATCTTGATATTGGAATATCGATGAATCAAGCTGACCGATACAGCTTCAGCTGAAGATATGTCGCATTGCTTACTGTATAGGAAGAGATTGGTTTCGGGAAAGATCTTAGATATAATGTGTTAGTTCGTCTACATAAATTAATTAGAGTTAAATTAGAGCTCTGGTTCAGAAATTATCAAGAGGTTTCCGCAGATATCTTGCATAAGGACAGGCTTACACATATTTTACAAAATGGACTTAGTTATCTTTATAGGCTACAAAATAAAAAAAAAGTAAAAAGTGTTTGGTCAAAACAGTATTCACATTAATCTTATTTTTTTTTATATAATACTGGAACATCATTCATTTTGGAGATATGCTTACCCATGCCAACGGAACTGCGAGTAAACAGTACTTCAGTACTTTGATTATTACATGTGTTAGTTCTCTTGATCAAAAGCAACCAGACAAATCAATGAAAACTAAATTTTGAAAGATGTTATTTTCTCATCAATTTGCTTCTAGCGCAGAGACGCATCCCAGGAAATATAAGCCAAAACTGTCAAGAGTTTGTGGGGAAGGCACTTGACTTGCGGGAAGATGATTTTGATTTGCAATCTTATACATTCTATTAATTTTACGTCTTAAGAATTTTTGTTGCCATTTTTTCAATTGCGAAAGCAATATGGAGTATTCCAAATGAAAACCTGAATTAAGTATCATTTGTATATGTGGAGAAATAATTTGTAACAAAGAATTAAAAAAATCACGATTTCTAATTTTTTAGGAAATCATCAAAACTGTTACACAAGTATCCGTAATTAAAATCAACAGCTGTATAAAAAAGGCTTGGAATAAATAAATTTTCGAATTCGTGCCATAGTTGTTATAAGGTTTAGAGGGCTAAAAATGCAATTATCTACTGTTACATGGTTTATTTTAACACAATTAATATGCCCTGTAGATTAATCCGTTCCGTGTAGAAATTAAATCTGTAATTAAAAACCAGGACAAAATGTCTGTAATACGAAGAAACGCTTAATCGACGGAGTACCGAGAAATTCCCTTACTTTGAAAGAATAGTCTTTGACCTTAACCGTTTTAATCAAAATGATTTGAATATTTTTAATAGCAACATCTATTGACGTAGACATTTTTTATAAATAGTAAATTTCGCGTTGAAAGTGGGGAGCCACTCTCGTGAAGGGCTCTGTCCTTGTTTTAATTTGGATGTTCATTTTGGATCTTGCTTATTTGTTCTTTATAAGCTATTATACATCTTTTGGGTAATCTTGGTAGGTTGTTGAGAGGACTATCTGCAGAGACTGAATTTACTTCTGTTTTTATTTATTTATTTATTTTTTTACTTTTTCTTTTTTTATACTAGTTGGTTAAATATGGTGGCGAAAGCGAAAACATGAAGTGAAACTCATTTCCTGTTTTCGTGATTTCGCTTTCGCATTTTCGCCTTCTCAATTTAGCGTTTTCGCTGTATGGAAATTGAAAGGAGAAAAGACGAACACGAGAAATGGCCGCATCTGGCCACCATAGTTGAAGGACAAACTATATTGTTAAAGATTGAGACTCATTCCTTAAGGATATTCACTTTAAACGTTCATGAACTTAAAGTCTAGTGTTTCCTGCAGTTTTTGAAAAGGGTAGGGTAATTTTCTCCCATTTGGGGCACATTAAGCGCAATCAATTACACTTTTAGGGCACCTTATTATGAATGCCCATTTTTGCAATGAATTAAACAACATTATTTACCTAATAAACATACAGATGATGTCTGCAATATTAAAGAAAGCACAGTACAATACACCTGCATCATTAAAAAAAAGATGTATAAATGGACCCCTGCTGATACAAAATGACTGACTAAGACTTTTGCCAGTAACCTTTACAGAGGTCAGTTGTATGACAGTGTCGTTTATGATGCTATAAGATTTCAGAATCCATGTTTAGGATGTTATCCCCCTTCACTTGCATTATCTGTACTGAAAATGTCATAGCATGATTATTCAGCAAAAGTAAAAAAAAATCAAGTGCTGTTTTGACTTGGAGCCAAACTTACCACATTTTCCTTATTTTATAAAAAAAAAATTGTTTTACAAAGTAACAAACAAATGATGCTTAAAAAATTTTTTAAGCTTTTAAATTTGAAACCAAATTATTTTTCCTTTAAATTAATCAATAAAAATATCAGTGTAAATGAAATTCTAAAAAATAAAATCCCACAACTTAAAGACAAATTTTAAAGGGAAATAACTCAACTCTCAAAAAACGTGATCTGCAAAAATTTTTACGAAAGAAAGATTTGAAGTCTCAAAAGAATAATGATTATTAGAAATTGACATTAAATTGTCTTACAGGTAAGCAGTTTATCTCCGATTGACAGGTGATAATTTATAACTCAGGAAAACAAAAGTGCCGACGGTGTTTGTTTGCGACTGAACTAATCCTTTAATTATTATGACAGGCGAAATTAAAGTATTATTTTGAACAAATAGAATAAACTGACAAAGGAAATGAGCATCATACTTCAATTTTTGACGATTTTCAAAAGAAAAAAAACAGTTCCTGTTAATTTACGGCAGGGCGTCAAGGCACAGAGATTGAAAAAGGGCAGAGCGCCAAAAATGAAAATTAAAAAGGGCAGGGCGTCAATAAAAAACGGCAGGGCGTCACTGCACGCCAAAATCTGCTGCAGGAAACACTACTTAAACGCCATATTTATGTATCGATTACTTTCTATACATTGCATTGTATGTGTATGCAACTGATGTTTGAACAGATGCATTATATTGACTTTTAAATAATTATCATGTATGATCATTATCTGTGGCAACAGAATATTTAATTCCAAAACAGGCTGTAGATATAACATTTTGTGATGTTCCGACATCGTATGATCTGTTTTGCTTTCGTTGCTGTTTCATTTGGGCGATATTATTGGAACACAGTTCATTCCAGAAGTTACAGCTTAGTTGGAAATAAAAACAAAGATGAGTCTTTTAATCAAAACAAAGATGCAGGAAAATGTGTACCGCTGGAATATGAAAATATAAACGACACAGTTCTGCCTATCATTGTAGCTATTCAAATGTGTGATGATCAAACAAAAGATCCTAGGCGTCCATCATCGGATAATATTCGGTCTTTTTGGAGACAGCTACGTCAAGCGCATGTTCTCATCAAATCTATCTCATTATTAACTATTACACCCGTCCATTATGCTATTACAGCAAATTCTAAAGAAATTTTTAAAGAACTGACTGGAATTTTTCATGGATGGCCTACAAAATACTGCAAACGAATATCATTTTCATTCCATTTAATGAAATATCCGAAAGAAATTCTCCATCTTAAATATCTGAACAGACCATGTGCGTCTTATCGCCATGTTATGTATGAAGAATATCCATTCGTCACGAGGATCATTTATTTTGATACAGATGTGATAGTGATGAAGCCATTAGAAGATCTCATAAGACATTTCTCAAACTTTGATGAAAACCAAATTATTGGGGCGTCTGCTATGCTGTTTGCAAAAGATAAACGATATCGTATGTTTCCAAAACCACAGCACGGACTACTAGACGATGGCATTAATATTGGAATTACTTTAATTCGACTAGACCGATGGAGATTTCAGATGCCCAACTACCTCCAGTCAGTGAAAAAATTGTACGATAAATATGGCAAATACTTTGTTTTTCCAACGCAAGACCTATTTAACGTATGGCTCGGGACAAATAAAAAACATTATTATAATTTGCCATGTGAATGGAATGTGAGACGGACATTATACACAAACTTTCATCCTAGTAGGAGAACAGAAATATGTAGAAGTGCTGATAATGGCACAAAAGCTTTACATGGTTCTGGGGGTCACTTTACTGATGGTACTTATGTATATTCCCACATATTTCGTGAATTTGAACGCCATGACATGAGAAAACACTCTCTGGAGGACTTGAAGTACAACTTGCTAAAACAATTCGATGAATTAAAACCATACAAATTTCGCTCGAGAAATGACTTTAAGGCGTTCTTTCTCGGAGGATTATTGGAATCGATCAAGCGAGTGAATGAATTCAGCTATGTTATTTTATAACAAGAAGAAACTACGACAAAGCTTAAGTTATCGAAATTATGAATAAAAAAATTCAAAACAGCACCCGAATACAGTATTGAAGTCTTTTCAACTAAGAAACCCCCATGCAGTCAAACTCGGACAGGGCTTTCAAATTTATTAATTTGATCTAAACTGAAGAGACGTAAGTTATCGGAATTGGCCATACCAAAATCAAAATTGTAATGCATTATTTATACTATAACTAATCCAAGATTCTGATTATCGCAAAATATTCAACGAATGATCGAACAACGCAGTAATTCACGAATGCGCGGAGCGCATGAGTGAATTACAGCGTTTTTCGATCATGAGTTGAATATTTTCGATAATCAGAATTTAGGATTAGTTATAGTTTTTATTATATAGATCTTCATGCATATTTGATGGTTCCATTGATGATTCATTTCATGGACTACGTTTTCAAAATTAATCCGCTCTGACGTTTACTTAACAACAACGTTGACAACGTCTATTGTGACGTCACTTCCTAGAGTGAAATTATGGAAAATTATTTCACAGTTAATTATCACTTTTCTTTCACTGGGAAATCTCAATCTTTCACCGCTATCTATATAATAATGTCTGTTAGTTTGGTAGTATTCGTGTAGCACAAAAATTCCTCGACTTAAATTTGGAACGCCAGAAAGATACTTCCTGCAGCTTAGTCTGTTTCTTGGATCAACAAATGAAGGGATATGGGGTAAATGTACACGAAGTACAATATACAACTTGATCGACGAAACCACTAATAAAGGTACATGTAGTTTTGATCGTGATATTTAATGAAATTCTATACAGCGCGAAATCTTTTATAACTTTTCGGTATTTATGAACCATTTTTTTGCTGCACCCTTGACGATTCCCCGGTTTTGACTAGCGATTAATGAAGGAAAGATAACAGGAAACACTTGCAATGGCCGAGCATTACAATCACATGCCACAATCTACCAGGGAACTGCACAAGAAAAACAATAAAATGACAAAAGACGAACAAGTCGTTGATTTTTTAATAGAACACCAATTTGTCTGTCTTGTGCAGTTCCCTTGTGGATTGTGGCTTTTGTTTGTAATTTTCTGCCATTGTAGGTGTTTACTGTCAGTTTATCTGTCAGTGATCGCGCTTTTGAATTTTTTAAAAAGGATAAAAAAAAACAATATTTTTTTTGCTAATTTGTGTAGTTTGAATATTCAAATCAGATGGAAAATCTATACCTAGCAATTTGAGGAAAACAACCCCTATGGAAGACAAAATCAAATGAATCGCTGAAATTCTGGCTATGGTACAGTATGTGGCCAAGAGTGATTGTTAAGATTTACACACAATATCTTGTCATAATTTATGCATATTCTTTAACTTCTGTTAAAATTGTCACATGTTAAAAGCAATTCAAAAATATGCCGTTTGAAATTTACTATCATTCTTTGTAAAATATAAAGTCAAAGATTTAAAAGTGTATTGAAATTAATGTATCTTTGTAATGAACTAATCGAAAATTTTAGAGAAATTATCAAAAAGTGCATTTAATTCTGCTTTGAAAAGTAAAAAAAAATATGAAATTCGGATGAGAAATGCCTGTATGACAATTTATTGTAAAAGTACCGCTTTTACATGAAATGAACAGGGAATTGTGACGTTGAAGACTTATTTTGGCCACATACTATAAGTAAATAAAACTGAAAGCGAATTTGGCGAATTTGAACTTTTCAGCAACTTTAATTTAACGATGATAATGCGGACTTCGCTTCTCTTCTTGTTCAGTTTCCAAACCTGTTTTGATAAGTTATTTGTTCTGTATCAGTTTTAACATCGTTCAATTTATGATCTTCCAAATGTTTAGATTTTATTTGCACTAAAGAGACACAAGCTGTCGAAATGGCCATATGCATACATTAAATTTACAGTAATTTTCGGTATTTAGTAATTCATCATCGATTTGTCGATCTTCAGTAGAACTATCATCAACGTTAATTTGAAAGTTTGCAAATTCTTATCAACCGTTCTTTTCCCACTCAATTTCATCTTCCGATATGTCAAAATATTTTTTTTTGAAATTTCATCTTTTGGTTTTCTTTGAATTTCATTTTTCTGTGGTTTCTTCTTAAAGAAAAATTTGGACATGTGTGCTGTTAAGAATGAGTCAATTTTAAAATCTAAATTAAAAAAACAAACAAACAACAAGTCATATCAAACAAATACAAGTAATAAAAGTTAATTCTTTATTCGATATGACTTTTATTTAGATTTTAAAATTTACCCAATTTAACAGCTCACATGTTTATATTTTCTTTATTTAAATTTTGGCCTTAACAACTGTTTTGCAAACACATTTTGTTTCTTCTCATATGTATATTTTATTGTACAGAATGTTTAGGGTTTGATAGGCATGTGACGAGTACGTCAGTACGAGTCTAGCATATCAAAATATCGAATGATACCCTAAATTCGCGGGTAAAATCGCCCAGGGTCAGTTTCTTACTGGCGATAGAAATAAGTAGACGTGTATAACACACTATGGATATGGACGAATTAATGCCAACTTTTTTAAAATTTTTTTTTACTGCAAAGTGCTTTATTACATTTTGGTTTATTCTTTCATTTTCAAGATTGTGATCTTGGAGTTATTGGTCTACTTGTATTGGGTTTTATTTGTATGTTAATAATACTATAGGGAAACGGGAAAGAAAAGGGGAGGTTTGGGTACCCAAAAACCCGATTTAACCCTGCCGCTAGCTGTTACTAGTGCCGGTACCAAGTCCGGCTATTCCGAGTTCCTATCGTTATCTATGTAAGTCTTTTGTCACTTTATTGTTTTTCTTGTGCAGTTCCCTGGTTGATTGTGAAATGTGATTGTAATGTTCGGCCATTGTAAGTGTTTCCTGTTAGCTTTCCTTCATTATTTGTTTATTACAAAGTGGGTAGGATCACTCAAACCGGTTTCTAATAAAGTTCTCGGGTACAAATGACCCAAACTCATGATAAATGAATTGCCTATATTCATGCTGGAAATCGAAATTACGAAATACAGAAGTTACTGTAAATTTAGTTTCTCTAGATGAACTCGTATTTTTAAATATATACACAAAATACAATAAATACCCAAGTTGCATAAAACAACGGTGAATTTCGTTATGCTGTACACGTGTTTCAATAAATCCAACAATATGGAAAGCCATAACCAAAACGTTTTAAAAAAAGTACTCATAACCAAAATATATCGAAATAGGAGGCCAAATTCATTACCAAGGACATCCACCGATTGCCATACACGGAATGAAGCCTTAGTATTTCAAGAGTTTAGAATTGCGATAAAAACAGTTAATTTTTCTTAAACGCGAGGAAATTTCTATCTCGAAGCCATGAAATGACTGAAGAGATGTTATAATGACAAGAAAAAATCACGTGAGGTTTCAAGCCTATTAACAGCTCTAAAAGATGATCTTCGTGCTTCCGATAAAATATAGTGCGCAAGTTTCTTTCAAAATCATATACATTGTGTTTTTAAGTTATATTTCTTCATTTACTTGAGTTGAATTCGGTGTTGATATGTTAAATTGAAAACAATATGCATTTTTATCAAATTACTAAATTTTTATATTGCGCCTCCGATCAACGAACCTGTTGCGCAGTATTTTGTCAAAGATGAAAATAACATTTGTTTACCTGTGACAGTGTTTTGCATATATTTATAGCAATGAAATCGACATGCGAAGTCACACAATCCTATTATTCTCACGTATTACGGAATAACTTTATACATGCAGACGTATGAAGTAGTTCTTTGGATGAATACGAAATTTTGCCACGTGTAGATTTTCAGGGCTTCGAGATTCAGCTCCATCGGAGCTTTGATTTCATGTCAGACCAGTCGGACTATTGGGCTGGTGAATGCTCTCGGATATTTCTAGTATAATTAATATACCCGAATGTCTTAAAATAAACAAATGACAAAATACCGACATAACTGTGAATTTAGTTTCTGCATATGCGCATTTCGACAACTTATGTTTCATCAGTGCAGACAAAATCAAAACATCTGGAAATCCACAAACCGAAATACAATTATGTGTAAAAGATGACTGAGAACAAATTGCCAATAGCATCTATTATATACCATGTTGACATTATTGTTCATATACTTTTGGTTATATTTGTCCTGTATAAGATTTTATAAAATATTCGTTCATGATCATACAATTGTTATCATTTGATTTTCACAGAGGAGACGAAAGTTGCCCAAATACCCATTTCAAAGATAAAATTTAGTATATGAATTCCCGCTCGTTGGAAAATTTTTCGATGATTTCTATAAAGTAAAAGGAAGCATAGTCATATGGAATTTGAACGTCCAGTCACATTAACATTATCAAAGACGCACTCTCTAATCCGGGATCTATACTATTTTATTTTTTTAGGCCGATCTTTTACTTGGCATGCGAAGTTTAGGAGGATGTTTTGTAAAGAAAATAACAAATTTACAGAGGGTTCAGCTAGTCCCCGGGGGTATTCCCCAACATATTAGCCAGTACTTCGGTGCTGGCCCGAAAATCGATTTTATTTGAAATTTGCAATATCAGAATTCAAGAAATTTTTTTTAAACCGAAGGAGTATCTCCCTCTTGCATAGCTCTGTCCTTAGCTGATTTTTGCTTTCCTATTTAGTTCCTATTGGTAAATTGTTCTCTATCAGTTTATAAATAAGTACACATATTTCGGTTCATAGATTTCCAAATGTTTTGATTTGATCAGCAGTAATGAGACATAAGTTGTCGAAATGCGCCTATGTAGAACCTAAATTCACAGTACCATTCATGTAAAGAATTATTCAAAATGTAGATGGTGCATATTAGAGAGCGATCCATTATTTTTTTCGAATATCCGCTCTACCAAAACGAAAGAATATCATTGGATAATTGTTTAAATCGAAATTATTTGATTATTAAACATTTTTGTTTGGAAATGATAATTACACTGATAATTAAAACTCTGAAATTTTCAAGTAGGTTCTCACAAATATCTGTAAATAAAAAGTTTTGCGTTTTTTGCGTCTAATGACGGACGTATTATGGTATACCAATGTCCAATTGTCCGTCCGTCCGTCCGTCTGTCTGTCTGTCTGTCTGTCTGTCTGTCCGTCCGTTTCATATGTCGCGCTCTAACTTGATAAACATTTTGCCAATTCACTTCAAACTTTGCAGAGGTATTAGGTATGATGGCCTCACGATCTGTATACTTTTTCGGGAAAATTCGATTTTTCTTGTAGGAGTTATGGGACTTTATTCGTCAATTTTAAGGCAATTTTTTGCACGTCGCGCTCTAACTCGACAACCCTTCGGTCGATTCACTTCAAACTTTGTAGAGGTATTGGGTATGATGGACTCACGATCTGTATACTTTTTCGTGAAAATTCGATTTTTCTTGTTGGAGTTATGGGACTTTATTCGTCAATTTTAAGGCAATTTTTTATATGTCGCGCTCTAACTAGACAACCCTTTGGTCGATTCACTTCAAACTTTGTAGAGGTATTGGGTATGATGAACTCACGATCTGTATACTTTTTCATGAAAATTCGATTTTTCTTGTAGAAGTTATGGGACTTGAAATGTCAATTTTAAGGCAATTTTATACATGTCACGCTCTACCTTGACAAATCTTTGACCAATTCACTTCAAACTTTGGAAAGATATTGGGTATGATATTGCCTCATGATCTGTATACTTTTCGTGAAATTTAGATTTTTCTTGCAAGAGTTATGGAACTTTATTTATGAATTCTAAGTCAATTTTTCACATGTTGTGTTCTAACTTGACAAACCTATGGCTAGTTCACTTCAAACTTTGTACAGGTATTGGATATGATGGTTTCATGGTCTGTATACTTTTCGTTAAATTTCGATTTTTCTTGGAAGAGTTATGGGACTTTATTTTTCAAATTTAAGGCAATTTTATACATAATGCACTCTAACTGATTAATAGTTTGATCAGCTCACTTCAAACTTTGCAGATTGATTTATTAAAGAGATATCATGCTTAATTGGGCAGTTATAGGTGTATTCTAAATTGAGAACCACATTCTTTAATCACTTAAAGTTTTCAGGGGGTGACGACGGGCGTATTATGCGACTTGGTGCAGCTGTTTATTTATTCTCTTTCTTTTACTACTGTGTAACAATATTAATTATATTATATGCCATGCTGTTACACTTATAGTTAATCAGTGTAAGGAAAGGACCTCAAGTAAGGAATGATAATTTGTTGACCAATCAATATGTCACGTTTTAGCAATAAAACAACTACAACAACAACAACAATGACCATTTTCTCAATCAAATCTAACATTTTGCCAACCATTTGTTTCGGCAAAGCATAAACACGTTGACCTTTTTAACTGTAAAAATTACAATACATCCGCTTTCAAAAACAAAAAAACAAAAAAAAAAAAACATTATTCCTGCATAAATGTCTCCATTCTTCAGTCATCTCTACATTGACTTCAAAATGGATGATGCTAAGGCTTTTGATGATGACGTCATTAAATAACAAAACACCGAAGGAACTGTAAATTTCAATTTCCTCATATGATGAGGAATTAATTTCCGAAAAGGCCATACAGCTCATTAAAATTATTGCAGTTGGAGTTAACATATGTGTTATGGTCTCATGTTCATTTACTCCATATCCTTTCGTGAAATATTTAATGCAGGAGTTTGTCTTTTATTGCAACTGTGGAGTTGGTAAAACAATTCCCCGTGGTAGAGATGCATGCTCTTTATTTTTCTTAGATATGGTGTACTTGTACATGAGATAATATCTCATGTGTACACTTTGTTCAATTACTAATTATCTAAATTCATGTAAATTCTAAAACCTTATGATTAACTCCCTCCATCGTAGTTTTGTCCTTAGCCATATTTGATATTATACAGTTACTGTCTTTTGTTGAGGTAAATGTGCAGTGTTATTGACTTTTGGGGAAACATGCATCGAGCCGCATGGCGAGGTGAATATCTGTTTTCCCAAAAGTCAATAACACTGCACATTTACCGAAACTAAAGACAGTAACTGTTTTATTCTATTATCCGATAAATACATAATAATTCTTTTTATTATGTATTATACTATACACCTAGAAATTTTCTATGGGTGTCGAATTAACGATTAAAGAGGCTTTGAACATTTGCAGAAAATAAATGAAATATATACTTTTCAAAAAATATTTTGAGGATAAGTAAAACAATAAATATAACATTATTATTATCTTTACTGTCAGAAATTTACAGATTCTAGCTAACACTGAGTTTGCGGCTTTTTTCCATTGTTCGTCATTGGTGGGAGATTGTGAAGAAGGGAGGGAATTGACATTTTAATGTAACAAGCGAACGTTCTTTAAAGACTTTATTTAAAGAATAAATTTTTTATCCTAAATAATCGATGATTTCTGTCTTTTAAATGAATGCTTGTGTTCTTCCTTTTCACTCCTTGCATCTGTGTAATGTGCGACGATTCTGCGCTATGTGTTGTCGACATCCGTCGGGAGATTTTTTCCCAAAATATTGTGTGAACGCCTTTACCAGTGTTACGCTGACTTGTTTCGTATTTTAAGTGTCTTCCTCTTTGCATATTTGCACCATTTTCGCTGATCTTCTTTTCTTTAGATGAAGCAATTCTGTTTTTAGTGATGCCGATGACGTAGTCACGCGACAATGTTACATAGCAATGTGATTGGACGATATAAATACGGGATTTCCCTTTTTCTAAAAATATGTCGCACGTGACGTTTCCCGCGGTGAATATCCTTTTCATGGAGTGAATATCCTTTCTATCGAGTGAATATCCTATTTTATTCATTTTAATGTCAATGCAACTTTACCATTAGTATTTATATATTATAGAATAATACTGATTATTCGGATTTCGTTTGGTTTTATGCATTTTAAACATTTTTGAAATTATGGATTTCCTTTGTTTGGGTTCTAGTGGTGCTGATGAATAATTAATTTCTGAAATGGCCATACAGCTCATTAAAATTATTGCAGTTGGAGTTAACATATGTGTTATGGTCTCATGTTCATTTACTCCATATTCTTTCGTGAAATATATGGCTATTTCGACAACTTATGTCTTCAGTGCAGATCAAATCAAAACGGAAATCTACAAACCGAAACATGAATAAAAACTGATAGAGAACAAACTACCAATATGATCTGAAGAGAAAAGCCAACATCAGCTAAGGACAGAGCTATGAGAGAGGGAGATCTATACTCCTCAGTTTTGAACTAATTTCTTGAAATTTGATATTGCAACGTTCCAAATAAAATCGGTTTTCGGGTGAAGTCATCATCAAAATCCTAAGGAGCACAATTTAAAGTCAATGTTGAGATTAAGGAAGAATGAAGATTGAAGATATTTATGCATGAAAAATAATTATTACTAGACAGCATACCCGGATGTTACTTTTTATGTTCATCTCACTAGAAAACCGGATTATTATGTCAACAATATCATTATTCCATCAATTTTGGTGACACTGGTTGCAACTTTTCGTTTCATCCTCCCTGCTGATGCCGGAGAAAAAGTTGGGTTAGAATTGACAGTAATGTTGACCATGTCCGTTTTCCAGTTGTTGATCGCAGATTATCTGCCACCGTCTGCTGATGAAACACCATGTACTGTGTTATAGATTATAAAACTGCAGTCTGCAGTGACGTATATAACCTGTGAAGATAATCCCGTTTGAACCTGTGATCCGTAAGAAGAATGTCAAATCAATTATTTATGAACAGGGATAATGACAAAATTACCGAACAGTATTGTCGGGAGCCAAAGTCCTAGAGGCATGGCTTTTGTCTTTGACCTCAATTTCACGGTCTAGTGAGCATATCAAGTGTTTGGTGATTAGGTCATTTTCTCAGTGGCTATAAATGGTTAGTCAATCATGTTTGGTCTATAGGTTAGTTATAAGTAGTAAATGACAGTCCGTTTTTGGCTTTTGTCTGTGACCTCATGGACATGTTAAGTTTTTATGCTTAGTTTAATCTCTCAGTAACTATAAGTGGTAGGTCAATGATATATGGTATATGGGTAGGTCTTATGTAGTACATTACAGTTTGTCATATGGCGTTTGTCCTTGACTTCAATTTCACGGTCTAGTAAACATGTTAAGTTTTGGTGATTAGGTCATTTTCTCAGTAAATATAAGTGGTAGGTCAATGATATTTGTTAATTAAGTTAGTCTAGCGTAGAACATGACAATCTGCTATATAGCTTTTGTCTGTGACCTCAATTTCATGGTCCAATGAACATGTTAAGTTTTTTGTGATTAGTTTAGTTTCTCAGTAACTATAAGTGGTAGGTCAAAAATTTACATGTACCTTTGCGAGCTAATGTTGCTTTGCCAAGATATTTGTCTTGATGTGTACTACCGAAGTCAAGGGCATATGACATGTATGCGGTCTAATTTTTATTTTTTGCTTGGGTGACTTGTGTTAAATGTTGGTTCCAAGTTCATTTCTCAAAAATACATATAAAGTATTGTCGCAATGATTTTGCACCAGATCAATTGTTTTTAAATTACACAACTTACATAAATAGACAACTACTTAGAAGTTTTGTGACCTACTGTTTGACTTTAATTTGTTGTATGAAATTTTAGCATAATTCATAATTTATTGTTCTAGGACACCTACAAAAGAGTACTTTTCTCGCTTTATTCAAATTTTTGTTAAGTTGTTATGGCCAAAATATTTATTACACTGCTCTTAAAGTTTCTGTACGCATGCACATTTATTTTCATTTTGAAGCACCTATTTGAAGTTCTATTGGAGAGCACAAAATACATTTTTAGAGAATGAAATACGGAAGCTTTCCTTGTACGATTGGCACTACATACTTTTATTTATTATTATGCCTTTCTGTTATTATTCTTAATGCCGATTTTAAATGTTACATGGATTTTTGGTCAGAGAAAATTAGGTGTATTCAAAAGTTGTTACTCCTGTTTTGGTTTAATGTAGCTAGGGTTATAGGTAAGAGAAATGTGAACATGTTGCATTAAAGTTTGTATACATGTATGTATCAGTCTATACTTGTAATTATAAAAAAAATATATTCCAATTAAATTTTATTTTTAGAAAGTTTTCAGTAATATTTTTGACCCCCGTTAATTTTATTCATTTTTAGCTGACCTGACCCAAAGGGTCAGTGTGAGCTATTGCAATCACTTGGCGTCCGTCGTCCGTCCGTTAAACTTTTCACATATTCATCTTCTCCTCTGAAACCACTGAAGCAAATTCAACCAAACTTTACAGGAATGATGTATGGAAGGTCCTTTTCAAAGATTGCTCATTTCGTTCTGATCCGATAAAAACATGACCGCCAGCGCGGAACTTAGGTTTAACATTGGACCCTATGGGAAAAACCACATTTTCATCTTCTGCTCTGAAAAGGCTGAAGCAAATTGAACCAAACTTTACAGGAGTGATGTACTTTAGGTCCTTAACAAAGATGGCGCATTTCGTTCCGATCCGACGAAAAACATGGCAGCCAGCACGGAACATGGTTTAACATAGGATCCTATGAGAAAATCACATTTTCATCTACTCCTCTGAAACCACTGAAGCAAATTCAACCAAACTTTATAGGAATGATGTATGGAGGGTCCTTTACAAAGATTACTCGTTTTGTTCAGATCCGATAAAAAACATGGCCGCCAGCGCGGAACTTAGGTTTAACATTGGACCCTAGGGGAAAAATCACATTTTCATCTTCTGCTCTGAAAAGGCTGAAGCAAATTGAACCACACTTTGCAGGAATGATGTACTAAAGGTCCTGAACAAAAATGGCTCATTTTGTTTCGATCCCATGAAAAATATGGCGGCCAGCACGGAACATGGTTTAACATAGGACCCTATGGGAAGATTACATTTTCATCTACTCCTCTGAAAGCACTGAAGCAAATTCAACCAAACTTTACAGGAATGATGAATGGATGGTCCTTTACAAAGATTGCTCATTCCGTTCTGATCCAATAAAAAACATGGCCGCAAGCACGGAACTTGGGTTTAAATTGGACCCTATGGGAAAAATCACATTTTCATCTGCTGCTCTGAAAAGGCTGAAGCAAATTGAACCAAACTTTACAGGAATGATGTACTAAAGTCCTTAATAAAGATTTCTCATTTCGTTCCAATCCAATGAAAAACATGGCGGCAAGCACGGAACATGGTTTAACATAGGACCCTATGGGAAAAATCACATTTTCATCTACTCCTCTGAAATAACTGAATCAAATTGAATCAAACATTACAGGAATGATGTATGGAAGGTCCTTTGCAAAGATTGCTCATTTTGTTCCGATCCGATAAAAAACATGGCCGCCAGCGCGGAACTTAAGTTTAACATTGAACCCTATGGGAAAAATCATATTTTCATCTTCTGCTCTGAAACGGCTGAAGCCAATTGAACCGAACTTTACAGGAGTGATGTACTTACGGTCCTTAAAAAAGATGGCTCATTGTTCCTTCGGTATTCTACTGCCGTTGTTTCGTTCCGATCCGACGAAAAAAATGGTCGCCAGCACATAACATGGTTTAACATTGGACCCTATGGGCAAATCACATTTTCATCTACTCCTCTGAAATAACTGAAGTATTTTCAACCAAATTTTACAGGAATGATGAATGGAAGGTCCTTTACAACGATTGCTCATTTCGTTCTGATCCAATAAAAAACATGGCCGCCAGTGTGGAACTTAGGATAAACATTGGACCCTATCGGAAAAATCACATTTTTATCTTTTCCTTTGAAACTGCAGAAGCAAATTCAACCAAACTTTACAGGAATGATGAATAGAAGGTCCTTAACAAGGATTACTCATTTCCTTACAGTCCGTTAGAAAACATGGCTGCCAGTATGGAACATAGTTTATCATTGGACCCTATGGGAAAATCACATTTTCATCTACTCTTCTGAAACCACTGAAGCAAATTCAACCTAACTTTACAGGAATGCATGATGACTGAAGGTACTTTACAAAAATTGCACATTTCTTTTCAATCCGACAAAAATCATTGCCTCAAGTGCAGAACATAGTTTAACATCGGAGCCCAGTATGAGAAAACCGTCCTTTTCATCATCTTCTCTGAAAACAATTAAAGCAAATTATACTAAATTTATAGAAGGTCCTTTGCAAAAATTACTCATTTCAATAGGATCAGACAAAACACATGGGTGTTAATTGAGAACATACCTAAACACCCTACCCTGTTGGTAAAAAACATGATCATTTTTGGTCATGCATGGCATAGAAGCGTTTTGTCAGGTGAACGATACAGGCTCAGTCTCTGAGCCTCTAGTTTTATTTATTTTAACATATTTATTTTTCATCATAATACATGAAGTATATGTACTGCTATCACTTAGGTCTTTTCAATCTAATACAACAACAACGTCATTTCATTGTCATTTCTGTGTCATTTTTCGACGAGGGGCTTACATCGTACAAAAAACAGACGTCGCATCAACGTCGAAAGCCGACCAAACGTTTAAGACATCGATCCGACGTCGGTTTTTGGTATACTGACGTCGCGACCAAATATCAACCAAAACCCGACGTCAATATGTCATGTGTTTGCTTTGATACCCGCTTAAGAATAATTACCATTTGTTCACCAAACTTTTTTTGTCGTTTTTCGTCTTCTTTTCCTAAAGGATTATAGAGGTCAAGTGTAAGGCACGGACCA
>MJUU01049875.1:21848-42324 GCA_002080025.1 Modiolus philippinarum
GGGGGGGGGGGGGGGGGGGGTGTTCTGGTATTTTTTAGAAAAAAAAATCTGGCCCCGATTCAAGCCCTAAAAATTCGCTGACCAGCACCTGGATTGACAAAAAATAATCTTGCTCTGTCTCTGTCCATTAAAAAAGCCTGGCTCAACAACATTTCCTAGCATAATTTAAATTCGTAAAGATTTTTTAAAAAATCCCGGCTCGGATGAAAATCCCAGTCCCCTGAAACTCCGTGCCTAAATTGATAATTTTTTTGCCATGTCAAGATCTACATATGCTGCAATATTAAAGGAAGTTTTTAAACCCATGTAGGAGTTATTGCCATATTTTTTCAAATAATTTTCAAAATAGTTTAAGTATATTTTGACCTCAATTTTATGGTTTAGTGACTATGATAAAGTTTTTGGATAAAGTACGTTTCTTTCAGGTGTTATACATGGTAGGTCAAGAATATTTTGTATGTAGCTTGTTCTTAAATAGCACATGCCAATCTGCTATATTTCTTTTGTCCTTGACCTCAATTTCACGCTCAAGCGACCACGTTAAAAGGTTTTTGATTAGGCCAGTTTCTCGGGTATTATACATGGTAGGTCAATGATATTTGTACGTAGCTTAGTCTTGAATAACACATGTCAGTCGATCTGCCATATGGCTGTTTTCCTTGACCTTGGGGATCTTTGGATGGACCAGCCATTTATTAGAGTCTCTCTGTTATTTGTACTATGTTTTTATTTATTTCTTGCTTGGTGGGTTGTGTTTGGTGGGTATATTCTTTCATTGTAGTCGTTTGATGTTATCTCCATTTTACAATTTCAATCAGACCACAAAACCAGTAGCACAGGTGAGCGATTGATTACAGGCTCTTTGAGATCCTCTTGTTTATATTTACCAATACTGGGATGCCAGGTATCATGTTGCTCTTTGCATAACCCCCGGGGCATAACCCTTTATTCATCATAGATTCTCAGCTTGTGGATGTAGTAATGTTTTGATATTTTGATAGAACTTTTGGTATGATACATTGTACCACCTCTCCCCTTTCCTCCATAATTACTTGTATTTCCATTGAAAGTTCTCCTCTTTCAAGTTCCACTAATGCACTTCCTGTTAACAAATTACTTTGTTTTAGTAATAATTTTATTATTTCCCCACTGAAGACGTGTGGATATCTCGGCTTGTGTTTGTAGTAACAATTTTAGTTTTGTCATAGTCAGTGATGTTTGTGGTACCGATTTGTCATTGTCCATGTTTGAATACTGAAGTGATTACAAAAGCTTTTCAAAATTTCACCTTGGTACTGTTTGAGGGTTAGAGAAGTTACACGTACCATGGTTCTCAGTTGGTTTTGTCTAAGGGTTAGAAAATGACAATAACCTATCCGTAACCTAATAGATCTTTCAAAACATTTGACCCACTGACCGAGTGACGGGTGTTGTATACAGGGCAGGACATGCTTACCCTTCCGGAGCACCTGGTATCACTCTGTTTTTGAGAGTTCACACTGTTAGTGCTTTAGTTTTTTGTGTTGTATATGTAGTGTTTGTTTGTTTTGTGGGAAATATGGTGTCTTTGGTCTTCCGTTTTCTGGTGTTCCTGATTTCGCCTTGTCTCTGGACTTTGAATTATGTAATCTTGTGCTTTGTTCCTTCGGTATTCTACTGCCGTTGTTCTGTTATTGTCTCGAATTAATTATAGGGAATTGTACCATGCCTCTCTTTTCTAGGCTAATTACTCATCTATTTGCTTTTTTATGACCCATACGACAACGGGGATCACTTAATTTTTCTGTCAAAGTTTTCCCAGCAATGGTAGATCATATGTGCTGAACATCATATGAAACACAGCAATTGCTTTCATGCCGTCCAGCTTCTGAAATATTTTGACTTTTAATTATCAATTCGTTTTACATTTTTATAAAATTCCAAAGGTTGGGAGGAAACAAGCCCACTTTGTTCAAAATAAATATGATAGTGACGCAACATCAACAATTTGTATGGAAAGTGTACGATAACAAAAGTCGCAGAAATGCTTTCTTTAAAATTGCCTCGTTGGAATGTTGATTGTACTGAATTACCAAAACATTTATTCCTGTCCATGTCTGAAAGTTAGGAGGAACAAAAGTTAAGTTGTTTTAAGTAATTTTGTTTTTTTTTAAATGGAAAAGTATTTTTTTTGAGAAATTGAAATTGTGAATTCAAAAATCTTCATTTTTTTCAGAATTTCATAAACATGATTACAGAAACAGCGGTAAAAATTTCAACATGTTCTGACAATTTGAATTTTAAAGTACATAGAAATATACGTTAGTGGTGCATTACTTTTGGTGGTCAGTATATTATGTCAAAAGCTTTGTATGATCATGCCATATTTCTGAGAGTAATCATGTTCAGGAATTTGAGAGCAAGTTACAAGTGAACATCGGCTCACAGATGCATGCCTCTTTCATATGACCGCAAAGCTGTCGTATATTGGTATGGCGTAGGAGTCCACGTCACTCCCCGGCCTCGTCGTCTGTGGGCAGCATAATTTTTGTTCTAGTGGACGTATCATTATAAAATTTAAGTGTGATGTTTCTTGGCAAACGTGTAAGCTGAGTTTATAATTTCGGATTCCTGGTCTCTCCCGCCTCAGAAAAAGGATAAAAAGGGGATGAAGTTGGGTGTTTTCTTATATTTGACTGTAGAACTTTAATAATTTATCGGATTTTGATTAGGTTTCGTTCAGTGTGCTCCTTTGGAAATTTTCAATCTGAACGGATTTCACGTAGCATATTGTACCGCTCATGAGAGAAATGGGCCTAAAAGGGGTCTGTATTTGAAAAAAAAAAATAGTCCGACTTATGATGCAGTTTTTGTCTAGCCAGCGAGACATAGGTATTACTTTCCGGCGGCGACGGCGGCGTAATAAACTTTTTCTAAAACCTTAATAACTTTTTAACTGTATTACATACAAAGATCATCTTTGGTTCACAGATACCTTAGGTTATGAACTTTACAGCATCACATGTTTCAGATGACCTTGACCTTGTCTTCATGGTTGAATGACTCCATGAAAATTGCGACATAGTTTCACATTCAAGTCCTTTTCTCTGTATTTGTAATGCATAGATGTATAATATTTTCTTAGTGGGTACATGCCAGTCTGACACTTGTCAAGTGACATTGACCTCATTTGCACGGTTCATTGACTTTGTAAATATTGCGACATAGTTTTACATTCAAGTCAATTTCAGAGCATTGTAATGTATAGAGATACCATATTTGGTGTAATGCCTCATCTTAATGAGTACATGCCAGTCTGACCCCTGCCATGTAATCTTGACCTCAATTTCATGGTTCAGTGACTTTGTTAATGTTTTCCACTCATGTCTCATGTCCATTTCTCATCAATTTAAAAACCTAGACTCTCCATATTGGGTTTATTGTTACATATTAATGGGTACATGTCAGTCTGACACCTGTCAAGTAACCTTGACCTTAATTTCATGGTCCAGCGACTTTGTTAATTTTTTTCATTCATGTCCATTTTTCAACAATTGAAGAACCTTGACTCTCCATATTAGGTTTTTGTTACATATTAATAGGTAAATGCCAGTCTGACACTGTCAAGTAACATTGACCTTCATTTCATGGTCCAGTGACTTTGTTAATTTTTTTACATTCATGTCCTCTGTTCAGCAATAGTAGTACCTAACAAGACTCTCCATAGGAAGTTTATTGTCATATCTTAGTAGGTACATGCCATTCCGACACCTGTCAAGTAACCCTGACCTTTATTGCATGGTTCAACGATTTGGTTATTTGTTTTACTTTTATATTCATTTTTCAGCAATGGTAACACCAACGCTCTCCATATAAGTTGTATTGTTTTATCCTGGTGGGTTAGTGCCTATCTGACACCTGTCAGGTAACCTTGGCCTTAATTTCATGGTCCAGTGACTTTGTTAATTTTTGTTTTACATTCATGTCAATTTCTCAGCAGTTGTAACACCTATTGTCGCCATTTGGGGTTTATAAGTGGGAACATACACATTAAGTAATCTTGAACTCCATGTCATGGTCCAATGGTTTTTTTAATTGTTTTTAAATCCCAAGATACTTTAAAGTTGAATCAAGCATTAATTTTCTTGACCTTATTAGTGTAAACAATATTTTATTTAGTAATAACAAATGACACAAGCAAATACATATACAGAATAAGGATTGGAAAACAAGTGACAATTCCTCTCCTCCGAAAGATGAAATATAAACACTAAATACAAGATGAATAGAACAATGGAAGTACAGTTCGGTTCAGACTCATAAACAATAAAGAATTAATGAATTAATGAAGTAATAAAGTAAAGGGTGACACAGTAACACTTATGCATAGTTGAGCAACAGTTAATACGATTGGATTTGAGTTTAAAAAAAATCATAATGATTTTGATCTCAGTTTTCTAGAGTTAATATGTGACAGACGATCATAGAAAAGTTGAAGAGAAGAATTATAACCATTTAAAAATTGCTCTCCAGAATTTTGTATTTTTCAATATTAAAAAAACGAAACAAATGAATAACTAATGTGGGTGACATAACTGTCAGTACACAAAATACAGATAACTAACCTATTTTATTAATTGTGAATACATAATATGTGAGAACATTAAGATTTCGAGCTAAACATCTAAGGACAAAGATAACTAAATAAACCTTGTGGTTTGTAAAATATAAGTTTGCACTATCATAAAGTTTTCAGCGTTTTCCGCGTCGGACAATAGTGGATTTTCGTACAAAACATTTTCTATTTTAACTTCACCAGATAAATGACTGAGCATATCCTGTCTTTGAGCTGTATAGTTATACCCCCCGCTTTGCGGGAGGTATATAGTGTTCATGGTGTCCGTCCGTCCTTCCGTCCGTCCGTCTTTTTGTACCCAGCAGCTGGTATCCATTACTCCTCCTAAACAAATGATTGGAATTTCATGAAACTTATGCAGGAACTTAATTACATATTGTAGATAAATCCCCTTTTTCCAGATTTTTGACATGTTTTGGACTTTGTCATTTTAGCTCAATGCAAACCATATGGTAACCGCATGGTATCCACTATGTGCACTGCGCTTTTTGCTTTCCAATTATTCTTTTTATTGGCAGATTTTTGCCATGTTTTGGACTTTGTCATTTTAGCGCTTTTACCTTAATGCAAACCATAAGGTGAATACCTCGTATCCACTCCTCCTTGACCACTAATCAGAACTTCATGAAAATTATGCAGGGCCTTAATTACATATTATAGATTTGCACTGTGTTTTAGCTCACCTGACCTAAAAGGCCATGTGAGTTTTTGCCATTACTTTGCGTCCGTCGTCGGTCCGTCCGTCCGTCCGGTCATCGTCCGTCCGTCAACAATTTCAAAAATCTTTTCCTCTAAAACCGCTGGGTCGATTGTAACTAAACTTGGCCTGAATCATCACCAGGGTATGCAGTTCAAAATTGTGTTCGAGTAGTCTGTAGATTAAACAACATGGCCGCCGTTACTAAAAATAGAACATAGGGGTAAATTGCAGTTTTTGGCTAATAACTCGACAACCGTTACAGATATAAAAAATCAGACAGGAGTAAATGATCAGCATGATGAGATCTACCCACTGATTTTGAAGAAAATCTGAAAACCAATCTCGGAGTTATAGCCCTTTTTCCGTTAAATTTTCAAAATTTTTGCATTTTTTATTTTTAATTTCAAAAAGTGTAACAGATAGAGGTCAAATGTAAATTGCAAAAATGTTCAACGTATCAATATCTACCCACCCTGAAATTTTGAAGAAAATCCATAAACCCTTGTAGGAGTTATTGCCCTTTTTTCACCGAATTTTTTTTTTAAATGTACTATTTTTCATCTTTTATTTCCAAAACTATAGAAGATGAAGTGTAAATTGATAATGAATGTTTGCCATGCTGTGGCGACTTCAAAACTGATGTTGAAAATTGTTCCTTGACCGCCATTTTCAAAATGGTCGCCAAAAGAGGCGGGAAAATTCTAAATTGTCCGATTTTAATGAAATTTGGTTTCCAAATAGATATTGATGTTGCGACTTCATAACCGGTGTTGAAAATTGTTCTGTGACAGCCATTTTCAAAATGGTCGCCAAAAAAGGCGGGAAAATTCAGCATTGTCCGATTTCAATGACATTTGGTTTCCAAATAGGTCTTGATGTCGCAACTTCAAAACTGATGTTAGAAATTGTTCGTTGACGGTCATTTTTAAAATGGCCGCCAAAAAGGCGGGAACATTCAACATTGTCCGATTTAAATGAAATATTGATGTTGCTACTTCAAAACCAGTGTTGAAAATTGTTTGTTGACTGCCATTTACAAAATGACATCTCGACTTCAAAACTGGTGTCGAAAGTGGTCCTTAGCAAGAACGTTTTTTGTCAAAAAGCCCAACAAAGAAATATAGCAAAACATGATCAACTTAAAAAACAGTTCAAGATATGGGAGGTGTTGGAGCTACGAAAGTTTGAGAAACTGAAGATCAACTGTATAACTTACAATGTTACCTTGATTGTGGCAACTGAAAGCCAGGTGAGCGATACAGGCTCCTGGGAGCCTCTGGTTGGTTTTCAAATAATTCCCCTTTTCCAGGTGTTAAAGAAAATACAGGAAGAGGCGGGGGCGGGGGTATCCGTGGCCCACTAGGCCACAGTAACTCTAGTATGGACAAAGAAGCATAAAGTGCTCAGACGATTCTATAAATTTACGATTACATTTACAAAAAGGGTCATCCACTAGGTTTCTTTTAAACAAGTGATCCCTTAATCCACTACTCACTGTACGAATTCCTGAGTGAAGTATCTGTCCCATTCGACTACAACCACTGTAGAAGACCTTTGGAACAGGTCTTTTACATATTGATTGTTTTTTAAATATAGACAAAGAACTGTTTTTATATTGTTTGGTAGAGCGTTCAACAAACGAACGGTAGCTAGTAAGAAGCTGTTTATAAGATAACGATGTAAGCGATTGAACTAGGGCTAAACGGTCTGAATGACGGGTACCATATTGTGACTCGGGGGAACAAGATTTGAAAGATGGGGGAGTAACGTTGTTAATTATCTGATGGAAAACAAAAAGCTTGTGGTTGGTTCTCATTTCGGCAAGTGTTTCCCAGCCAGCCTCTTCTAGCAAAACATCTAGACTAGTAGGTTTAGTAGCACCCGTGAATTACGGACAGCTTCATAACTAAATTGTTCTACATTATCTTTTAGGCATTGAGGGCAATTGTCCCACATAACATCAGCGTATTCCAAGATTGGACGAAAGTAAGAAAAATGCATCAATTCCAAGGTTTTACGGTCTACTCTAAATTTTAATTTACGTAACATGTTTAGTCTGATACTAGCCTTAGAACAAATTTCATCAATGTGGGCATGCCAATACCGTCACTAGATATGACCATCCCTAAGTGTTTATGGGATTCGGATGTATTAATAACTTCACGGTCCATAATAAGAGACGGGTGATAATCTGGGTTCTTTTTTTCTTGAAATAACAAGGCTTTCGGTTTTATTAGGATCTAACGTACCTTATTAGGTTTTTCATGTGTCGACGAGATACTTATTCTGGCTAGACGTTTCTGTGTCTACACTTGTTTTAAGGTAGAAAATACAAATTAGATAAGTACAATATGAGAACATCAGCCGATGTCTACTGTCATACAAGAAATTACATAAACGGCGAAAGTATATATGGAGTAAATGCACTTGAGATAGAATCTGTATGAAGACATGGTAAAAACCAAGCAATGGAACACCGCCTATATTTGAGGTTCTTTATGTTGAAGTCATCATGATCCATTCAACAATGAATTTTGCTCACACCTGATAGTAAGTTCAAGACGATCTCAGACACCTTTATAATAAGGCAAGTTTAACGCAAATGAAACTATATTCATGTGATGGCAAATTAAAATAGGACAACATTAAAGAATAGAGACATTGCATAGTAATTGATTATAATTTCATACAACTTGGGTATTTTTGTATTCTTCAGTGCAGATTTTCCTTGTTGAAGCCAGACTAACGTTGAAAATAGAATAAAATTAATACGCCTTTAAATGTTCTAAAATACTTGATTTCTTTATGTCTCATCCAGTATTTACATTTGTGAATCTCTTCTTTTGTCCCTGAATTTTGGCATTAATTTATATAGCATATAACTTCATAAAACAATCTACAATCACTCAAATTGAAAATAGCTAAATAAGTGTAATCTTGCATATCCGTCTAGAGCTAACGTTCACAGCTGTAAGTCCATACCCTTCTTTAAATCAATAACATTCAGCTTTGAAATTCATGATGTATTTTTTTTACGTTTTACGGCGTATTTTAAATAATTCAACGACATTCACTTCTATTGCTTACTAGAATGCATTTTTTGGTGCCCCTCCCCGGGTGCTCCTCTAACAACGCTATACACTTTTAAAAATCGTGTAGGTGATGAAATTATGCATCTGTGCAATAACGTTGCAATTCAGACTGTGATGTGTTATATTTTTCCACAATTTGTAATAACCATTTGAATATACAGTGGCCCTTCTGGTAAGTTAACTTTAACATACTTTAATGGTGTGTCATAAAATATGCTTCTACATTAAATGTAAACGTTTGTAATAATTATTTCTGTATAATACTTTCCTTATCATAGTTTTGTAAAGAAAGTGAAAACCGAACAGTCAGAAAAAAAATCTAGAGACAATGGCAACATCGGAAACACAGCCAAAAGACATTACATAAAGTTCGTCACAGGAAAGACTACACATTCCGTCCTTCTCCAAATGCCATATCTCATGTGCATGGTATAAATTTCCTTACAATATAGTTCGTAGAATGCCAATTTTCACTCTAAAAACAAAGGTAGTTGAATATAAACGATATGAACTTATATTATAGGACTACTGTTGCTGCCAAATGCGCCTTTAATAAATGTGTGACACCGGAAGTAACAATCCATAGATGTAATATAGCACTATATGTTGATTGCGAATTTTAGTAACTAAATTTTGTTTTGATACTGGTCGATGTGCTCACATCTACGGTATATAGCATCTACATTTCAAAACGCATTCGCTTTTGTTGTGCCCGAAGTTTTTAAAACGATATCATCAATAACTCGAAATTACTTCAATGTACAGTGGGGTGCAGACATAACCTCTCGTCCAAGTTAACTTTGAAAGCAGTCACGAGAACAGCTTAAAGTTAACTTGAATTTAACTTGGAGCAGACCTAGAACAGTCCTAGAATCATGTCTGCTCTGGTCCTAGAATCCTGTCTGTTCTAGCCATGACTGTTCTACCTAAGTCTGCTCTAGCCATGACCGTTCTACCTAAGTCTGTTCTAGCCATGACCGTTCTATCTAAGTCAGCTCTGGCCATGACCGTTTTTTCCAGCTCTCTGTTCTGGTCATTACCGTTTTTGTCAAGTCTGCTCTGGGCACGGTTGTTTTGGTCCTAGAATTAAAACTGGATATGAAATTGATTTATGTCCGAATTTCTCTTCTCTCAAGCCCGAAACGTTTGAATAAAAACAAACATAAATCATCCCCTCATTTCACGATGTTTTAAATATTTGCTTCAGTAAACGTAATCGGATAATTATCAACATTTTCCCTATAATTAAATTAACGATATATTTTTTTTAATTTATAATAATAAATTTACGGAAAACTATTGCGATTCAGTAATCGGGTATATCACGAAAAGGGAAATAACTCTTACTTTTTTAATTATCTGGATAAACACAGGTTAATAATTATCCGCGAATAAGAGCACGTCCCGGCAAACGCAATTTTATATCTGAATAATTCATTTCATAATTCTAATCTTTCTTTTATTTTTTTTATATAACTTAACTTGAAATATATGAAATACGTGTATATTTTCCAGGGTTGTGACAAGAGCTGGTATGAAAGCGGTCATGGCTAGAACAGGTCAGCTGAGAGCAGTCATGGCCAGAACAGACTTAAGTAGAACGGTCATGGCCAGAATAGACTTAGGTAGAACGGTCATGGGTAGAATAGATCAGAGCAGTCATGGCTCTCACCAGAACGGTCAGGATTCTAGCTATGACCATGACTAGTCAGAGCGGCCAGGATTCTAGAGCAGACTTAGAGCTGTTCTAGTGCAGACTCGATACCTGTTCTAAGTTAACTTAGAGGAGCTTTTATGACTGCTTCAAGTTAACTTTGTGAGAGGTAATGTCTGCACCCACTGTATCTCCGAATATTATACACCAAAATTAACTGATGGTTTTTTTTTCAATTCCATTATGTCTTTGCATTTTTCAGTAACTAATGAGTTTAACCGACGATTTGAAAACTTTCCGTTGATGTTTTCTGAGAGTTAGAGAAGTAATATGACCATGCATTTTTACTTTTTTGTCTGGGGTTAATATCTCAAAAACTTTTACACCAAAAGTAACTGATGTTTGTGATTCCATTTTGTCTTTGCATTATGACACATCTGACATTGATAATATATGTCCAGGGTCTAAAGCTGGTGCGCAGGCATACAGCAGTACATCTCTGAGTAGAAGAAATGACTCCCAAACATGGTTGTTTACAGGAACTTTGCGGCCAACAAACAAAGGTAAAAATCTTACAAAACACCAAGTTTGTGAGGCAGACTGGTGTACTTTGAAAGTCCTAAGAACTTGACTAACTTTTGTTGGTTTGTTATTTTTGTCCACTTCAGAAAATTTAAACTTGGTAATCACCTCATTTAACTCTTCAAGGCCTAAAAAACCCTCCACTACGCAGTACTTGATGACATTAGTCATTACATCACAAACGCCACCTTCAAATAAATCGTGAGCAATATCTGATGGCATTCCCTTGACAACATGATAATGGTTCAAATCATTTAATGGCGACGAAAATTTTATCCATACACAGACGCTAGTGTACTGTCTGCCTGCACAAGCCTCGTTTGCTCATTGTACATTTGTATGGTTCGTAGGTTTAAATTTAAACAATCAATTTTCCTTTGCATGTAGTTTTTATCAATGAAACAGAAACGACAACTTCTGAGTGTAGTAAAAGACTCCATGAAACCACCTAAACCATGGGCACCCAAGTTGTCAGCAATAGTTACACTTATCGGTAATTTGTATGAATTTCCTTTGATCTACACAGACTGATATTCTCAGTATCACCGAACTGGACACTATCATAAAAATATCTGGTCACTGTGAAGGCGTCACGTGCGGGTTGCTAAGCTGACGTCATGTTCTGTACTCTTTGTCGTGTTCATACGCGTAAGACGTTGAATGAAGAATGAATTTTAATTATTGCAATAAACAATAGATTAGCTGTGCTCAAATAGAAATTTCAGCTTATTACAATTTCTTTTAGAGTTCTGTTTATTATTTTGTGAATTACCGATAAAAGAAATACAGGAAATGTTGTTTTTGATACGGACTTTATCACGGCGTAACGCATCAAGCTCGCCCTAACGGGCTCACTTGATACTGGCCGTGATAAAGTCCGTATCAAAAACAAAATGCCCTGCATTCCATATTTATAGTCCCATAAAAATGATGATCTACATCATTTTTTGATACTGAGATACCGTCTGTTTCTAATATTCTAAGATCACTGATCAAAGGTTCCAATATTTTTGAGAATGGTCAATAAAAGGATATGGAGTAAATGCACATGAGACGAAGTCTCTACAAATACATGGTAAAAAACAAGCAAAGGAACAACGCTTTTGTTGTTGTTCTTCATCTTGAAGTCACCATGAGGCTTTCAACAATGAGCTTTGCTCATACCTCATAGTAACTTCAAGACGGCCCCTAGCACCGGTTTCAGCGGAATTCTTTGCTAATTGTCGAGCAACGCTACATCCATGTCTTTCTTGGTCATGGGTGCGGGATTGTCAACAAAAATCAATTAAACTGGCAAAGTGCTCTTACAATCACTGTCATCCTTTGCCCGACAAAAGCACTAGTGTCTTAAGCTAGTGGACAACTACAACATATAGACAAAAACAGGGCACTCATCAAGTCGAATGTAAGAAAACTTGGCGTTATAAAATAGTGAGATGTGGGCACTTAAAACAGGTGGTCTGATTACATTTCGAAATTAATAAAATAAATGCCAAAATTTGAGAAGCCATTCTTTTTCAATGTAGTTGAATAACAAAGTGCCACAAGTTGAATACAGTGTAATTGAGACCTGAACTTTGGTGGAAGATTTCCAAGAAGCATATAGAAACCAGCTATCTTGTAATTTTTAATCTGGTGCCCTAAAGGATTTACTGCTGTAAATTCATCAAAAAACAACATAATTTGTAAGGCATTCGGGTTTTGTCGGAAAAATGGGTTAGTTGAATAAATGTCACCATCACAGTAATCCCTTAAAATACCATCAACAGATTTGTGGTTGTTTATAACACATGTAAAAACATCATCATGTGACAACAAGTTCTGAATAGTTTCTAGTATTGGAACATATTGGTATGTATCATCATGGTTTTTGTTTGGTTTATATTCAATTGGTTTTATATAATTCAAATTAAATCTTGCAAACCTATTTATTTTATATTCAGAATCAAGGTTTGCTAAAGCATTCTCAATAATTCATTTTTCATTTAAAATTTGTATGAACTTATCAACCACATTGGCATCAATTTCATTTTCTTTTATTAAATTACCCAAAGAATATGACAGACTTGCTTGATGATGACTGATCATTGTCTGAAATTCGTTTATGATGACAGGTAAAACTTTAGATGGAAGTTTGTAGGTTTCACGAAGCTGTATGAAAAAAATTCCAAAGTTTTTCTGAAAATCAATTTGAGAAAATTCTGCCATTTCCCTATCATTAGCATCTCCAATTTGTTCATGTTCTATATCATCTTCATTTACTTCCATCAAACAATTAGCAATTTCACAACTTCTATTTTCATCTCTTACTTTGAAAAATGTGCTTGATAAAATATTTTATGACTTCTTTCGACATGTTTTAAGTATGAATCAATTTTATTGTACTGCTTTTCACACCCCTCTACTGAACATGTTAAAAAGAAACTTCTCTCATGGGCATGGGCAAAGCGATAATGGCTTATTAGTTTTGAGAATAACCTAACTTCCTGGTTACATTTAGAACAAAAAAAACATGGTGAGTTGAAAAACTTCATACGAAAAATTTGAAAATGGTCTTAAGTTGATGACTGGCTAAATTATTTTGGAACCATAATTTCACTACCTGAAATAAAACATTTCTTATATATAGCAATATTAAAATGTTGTTCATCTGTGCATCAAGTTGAGTGCACTTCTCAGCAGAGATGGCTAAAGGCGATACACATAAATATATGCACCTTTCCAAACCCTTAAGGTATGAAGATTCCTCACGCAAAGCCTTAACATCACGATAAAATTACCATAAACATATTTGAGTAAGTCCCGACATCAAAAGCATGAGAACAATGAACAAATTATTGTGTTCAAAATTGCAAGTATATGTATTGTCTAATTCACGATTCACTTTCACATTTGTAGTAAAAAGGAACATTAACTAAAATTTGACATTCGGACATCACATCTGATAGTGTTAAGTGAACCTTAGCCATCATAATACTAGACTGAGATTAAATGTTGCTTTGAATTACTAGCCCAATTGAGCATCATTGAAAAAAAGTTGGATGTCAAGTAGTCACATTTTTTAGCCATATTTCGACTTAAATATTTCAGGATCCCTGCCTTGGAGAGAGTAATTTAATAATTTGATCCTATTAATCTGTTGATTTCTAAATTAAAATATTGCTATTTTTTTCACAGAAAATGTCAAATGAAATTTTACCACATTAGAGTTCACTTCTCGGCTAAAGGGAAGGCTAAAGGCGATAAATTAATAAACACCTTTCCTAACCCTAAAGGTATGAAGATTCCCCATGTGTAGCTTGTTCCATTTGAACAAAAATACTTCAAAGATCATAATTAGTGTAGTGTTTAAAGCTACTTAGAACTAATATAAACTGCACATCTGCAAAAGCTACACAACATGTACATGTTGTATCTTTTTCTAAGCCTACATGCATACATGTGTTGAATTTTTACATCCCCTTACCAAAATTTTGTCATTTCTATTTCTTTGGTTCTTTTCTTCAATAATCTATACTCTTTAAATCGAATGAAGAGTGGATCGTTGCAATTTTTTAGACTAACAGGATTCTTTTTGACTAATTTTGTGACTTTTTTAAAATCTGTTTGATCCTTTTTAGAATTTTCAGGATTTTGACTCATTGAATCGTTTTCACCCTCTACAGTAATGCTAGATGTAGTCGTATCAGTAAACGGGTTTGGTATTGATTCTTCATAACTTGATATTGAAGTACTTGGAGCTGCATAACAAGATGATCTCGCACATGTGCAATAATGGTTCTTTGAATCTTTTAATTCTTTCTTTTTGAGTCTTTTTTGCTCTCTTTGTTTCCTTCTGTATTTTCTTTTGGAATTTATGGAATGTTTACCCATGGAATTGCTGTAAATTGGAGGGGTTTTGTATAATTAAAAATACACACACTTTTTTCTGATGTTAGATATCACCCTGTAATCCATTAATTCAACAACTAAATAAATAACTAATTAGCATTAAGTGTACATAGGAATTTGTTGCTACTGATAAATGAAGATAAAGAACCAATTAACAACAGTAGGCAATACAAACGCATATTATAATAATAATTATATAATATATATATTTGATTCGTACTGTCTGATCTGTTTCTGTGTTGGCCCTGCACAGATTTGAGGTTAGTTAAATTGGTGCCGAGACATCGAGGGTCCTGGGTCAATACAGAAACAGACGTTTCATAACACATACAAACTATAATTATGCATTACTTTTTCTATATTGGGGCAAAAACCTACATGTAATTTCAATGATTTTACATGTATATTTTATGATTTTATGTGTG
This sequence comes from Modiolus philippinarum, assembly GCA_002080025.1. Taxonomy (NCBI): domain Eukaryota; kingdom Metazoa; phylum Mollusca; class Bivalvia; order Mytilida; family Modiolidae; genus Modiolus; species Modiolus philippinarum. The sequence goes on from MJUU01049875.1 coordinate 36,808, forward strand.
CATTTTAGATTAAGTTTGTCCTTAGGAAACATATTCTTTTTCTCGCACTTTCACTCTCTGTCTATTTTTGTTGACTTCAACTTCTCCCAAGCTTACTGATTAACTAAGGTGACTTTAGATAAACCATGTTAAAAAGATTAAAACAAAACAGAAGTAATAATTTTTGTGTTTCACACACGTGTATAGGTTTTATACTGCCAATCAAATAAACAACTTTCTCAGGGAAGGCCCGGCACCTGAATCGGTTTTCAGGGGCTTCGGCTACAGAGCTGCCGGGCGCGTCCCCAGGTGGTGGATAGGGGAATGCCCTGTCTATGCGGGGTAGTCAGGTCATAATACGGAAAGCCTGACCGCGAACCATTGTAGCCAAACTGTGTGGAGAAACGCCAAGCTCCATGCAGTATAAATACCCCTTCTATATTTCTCTAAAGAGAGCAGACGCACTGGGTGTCGTATGGAAGGCTAAATTTCCTGCCCCTACCCATTTCTCCAATTTTCCAGTGGCAGTCAAAAGTCGTTGCCCAGGTTGTCCCTTCCACCTTTATTTCTTTCTTCTGATACTTTCAATTTTTTGAATTGATTAACTTGTTCTCGTCCTGATATAGCTGAAATATTGCTCATTGGACGTTAAACTCTAACTAATCAATCAATCAATTCTCAGGGAAGGACCCACACGTTTACACTGTCTGTGATATTAATGTATACAACATTTGTACTTGGCACTTTCATCGAAAGTAATCAATATGGCCGTCTAAATTTAATCCATTTCACAGTATGCCCTTCAAGTGCCAAAAGGAAGGAACTCTTGTCCCTATAGGCCCTTTCTAAATAACTGCATTCCTAGGATTTTGGGTGGAAAATAAAACCAGTCCCTGCAAAAATGTGCTAGGACAATTAATCGAGACGTCACATATATTATACTGGTAGCTCATAATATCGTGATACTTCGCTACTTAGCAACGATGATGTCACAATTAGAAATTCGGTTGAAATGAACATCAATACCACGATATAATGGAACCCATGATATGATGAGAACCCACTATCCATTGTATTCCGTTGTATTTTACCCAGTCAAAGGCATATGTGAGTGTATGTGCATATTTCAGAACCGCAGTTATCATGAAAGGGTCTATCATAATATATACCATGTCATTTCCTACACGAAAGGGTTTTTTTTTGGCAACAAGCTTATTAACCAGTCTTGCAAAATGCAAACCAAAATGTAAGTCAACTTAGTATTTTGTTGACGGACTAAGGCCTGGTTGTTTTAAAGCCTGATTTGTAAGGACGCATAATCTCCAAACATACCTTCATATCTAATTTATCTTGGAGGTAGTTCAAACCAAACTATTTCAAAACCCAATCGTGGGTTGATGCAGGTTGCTTTCATGGGCGCAGCCATTTTGAATTTATATCGAGGCTGTTAGTGTTGCTTCCCCTTGTTACATTATTTTTTTGGGGGGGGACAACGTAACCAAAATTAGCTAAATTGCCAAATTTCGAATGTGTGGCCATTGCAACTATACAAAATGTTTAAACCCTTATGTCCTGGTATTTCGAATACGTTAAAACAAATGAATATTTAAAGCCACGACAGAAAATGTTTTCCCGATTTCGACCTGAACCTTATGCATAAAACATTTAAATGTTTTATTTTACCGATATCGCATTATTTTTATGGGTATTACATTTAAACATGCAAAACAAATATATATTTGTACCATTTGCGTGTAAATTATGTGAAAGATGGGTTAGTTGTGAGGCTCGTGCATTTGCACGTGGGTCTTCACATAAAGTGTCTTTTTTGAATTAAAATAATAGAAATATACCTTTGAACAGATAAAAATGATGATGTTCAGCATATTTACTTCTGGATTCAAATCTGTCGATGTCTTTGTGATACGAGCGGGAAAATGCGCGGCGGCTGCTGATAAATTAATTAACAAAATATAACACGTGATCATGGTTTGCATCATGTTTCACTATCACGCTGAGTAGAAGTACTACTCTAATTAGTAGATAATTTTTTTACTAGGCAGATTATAGAGAGTACTAGATAAAATAGTAAACAATACTAGGCAATTCTTTCAGTGTATCAGCTTCAAAACAAACCTCTTAACACCATTTTTCAGCTTTCTGCCTGATATTTGCCATTATCAAAGCAGAATATACTTACCCTTCCAATACTTTTAGTTTTATTGCAAGGGTTCACACTCATAGTGTTTTGTTAATGTTTCGATGTTGTTCATTTTTGTTTTGTCTTTGTCAGATTGTTTTTATTTTTTAATATTTGAATTGTAGTGTTTTGTCCTTTTCTTTTGCCGATGTATTTTTGCTAGTGCGACATTTTTTCTACAAGAAATTGAAATAGTTACTAAAATCACATGGCACAAGTATAATGCTACTAAAGTATTACGTTTTGCAAACTGCAGACCATGTATTGTAAAAATGTTCAGAAACGGATAATTGAAAAAGGAAGATAATTACATACAAATCAATGAGATATAAATTTTCAAAATGATTTTTTGATGACACCACTCTTCTTTTTTACTTCTATTAAGCATTTTGAAATTTTGTTCTCCGGTGGAAATATTCTTGAAGTCTTTGATGCCTTTTTTAAGAAGGCATTATTTTTTCTGTACAGAAACAATAAAAAGATGTTCAGACAAAGCGGAAGTTTGCAGCAACAAAAAGTAATTGTTAAAAATCAATTATTGTTTCATTAAAAACTGTGCATCGTCATACTGTTAACAACATTTTTGGAAAGAAGAGTTCTCATTTAATGGAAAAACAAACATTTTTTTGGTGTTGAAGACAGCTTTGATAACTCCAATGTTGTGAATTGTATATGTGCAGAAGGCAAATGATTCACTTATAAAAGACAATGACGGCGGCCTGACAAAAGATGAGAAAACCTATTCAGCCAAAAATCAAATCGGTCTGTCCGATATTTAACAATTTGATAATTTTATTTATCTTATTTCAAATTTCCAGACGGGTGTAACTTTGATGAAAATTACAGACAAAATTTGTATACTCTGTCTGCCATCTTCGGAAACTTATATCTTTGACATTTTTCAAGATTGCAAACTATTAAACTTTAAAGACACAGAAGTAGACAGACATAAGGCACTATGGGAAGAAACAAACTACTTGTTAGTTTAATCACTGCAAGTTCAGGATAAATAATAAAAAACATCAAATGAAGCAGTACATTTGTTGTTGTAATTTTAAATAATATGAATTTTTGTCTTCCTAAAGTACTGTTGTTCAATATAACCTTACCAGTTCAAAACGTTGCAAATATCCAATATGATTATGAGTCTTTAATTACTAAAGAAGGCTCACTCCTTAAGTTGTTACTTGAAACATTTTTTAATGCACAGTTCTAGTAGACTTCATGGAATGGCAAAAAGATACGTTCTTACATGACTGAAGTTTTGCTCGTTGAGCGTTAAACACAATTTTGTAACAGTATTGTTCATAGAATCGATGTACGCAAACTGACAAAAAATTTTTTCCCTTCTCATGTTACATCTGTAAACAACAGCATCCAACATGTAGCTCTCGACACTTTGTGTAAACATTTGTAGTTTAGTCTTTGTAAATAGGTTTTGTTTGATTGTATTTTTTACTTTTTTATTGTCTTTTGAAGAAGAGACGGACAGGTCTCGAAATATCAGCAGTTAAGTACTGTTATTTTATTTGTGTCATTCACTTTGTTTATTATCTTGTCTATAATCAGATCACAGAGTGTGCATCCTTTGGATCTGGCACACGGGATTTTCGGTGTTGTTGCTTTGTTCTTTGATCTTTATATATATTTATATATAGGTCCGTGTGCTTTAGGATATTCGCTGGTCATTTAGAAAAAAAATAAATATGATTTCACTTTCTTCGGTATTTTGTTATTTGTTACCACTTGGCCGATGCCACTGGTATTTACCCACCCAGTAGCCAGTACTTTGGTGCTGGCCCGAAAGCCGTTTTTTTTAAAATTGTCATAACTTAATTTCAGAAAATGTTGTTAAAACATATGGAGTATCTCTCTCTTGCATAGCTCTGTCCTTCGCTGAATTTTTGCTTTTCTATTTCGATCATATCGGTAATATGTTCTCTATCGGTGTTTACACGTATAACATGGATTTCCAAATGTTTTGACTTAATCTGCACTAAAAAGACATAAGTTGTCGAAATGCGCATATGCAGAAATAAAATTGACAGTTACTTCGGCATGTTGTTATTTAAGTCATGTTAAAGATTTATCTCCCCTCCTTTACTGCATTTGCTTCAGTCAGAATTATAAAATGCGAAATATTTCTCTTTTTGTGATTTATATAAATTTCAAATGACACTTGGGCTAAATATTGAACAAAACATTCTAAAGGCTAAAATAGAAAACAATTGAAAAGTTAAATTTAGTAGTAGTAAGCATTCTCAATAACTCAGACCGAAGGATTAACTCCCACCATCGTAGTTTTGTCCTTAGCTCTATTTGATATTACTGTTTATTCGGATTTCGTTTGGTTTTGTGCATTTTAACATTTTTTGAAATTATGGATTTCCTTTGTTTGGGTTCTAGTGCTGCTGATGAGGAATAAATTTCCGAAATGGCCATACAGCTTATTAAAATTATTGCAGTTGGAGTTAACATATGTGTTATGGTCTCATGTTCATTTACTCCATATCCTTTCGTAAAATAATAACAAAATACCGAGGTTACCGTGAATTTAGGTTCTGCATGTGCACATTCCGACAACTAATGTCTCACTAGTGCAGCTCAAATCAAAACATGTGGAAATCCATGAACCGAAATGTGTAAAAGCTGATGGAGAACAAATTACCAATATGATATAAATAGGAAAACCAAAATCAGCTAAGGACAGAGCTAAAATTTATGCAAGAGGGAGATACTCCTTAGGTTTTAAAAAAGATTTTTAAGTAAACTAAATCAACATTTCCGTAAAAGCGAAATTAATGTAGATTATATACACATATAATTTCAGAAATCAAATTTTAATTATTCAAATTGCTTCAAAATTAAATCAACATTTTGTCCAGGTGACCTGAATAGGCTTCAAGCATCCTTTTTTTAAAGTTGGCCTTAAACTAGACCAATTATTTTCCTGACTGCGAAATCGTAGAAAGGCATCCATGAAACAAGATATTTTTGTTTTAGATGACAAATTACGTGATACTTGTGATGATGATATAAGTTTACACAGTTGCTTTTTAAAAAGAGTGTGTTAATGAAAGAAAAGTGGTATATTGCAATATATATAACTATGTATTCGCAGACGAGGTAAAATTCCAGTAGTTTATAATACGCCTCTCTTTCATTATTTCTTGCTAATTATTAAAAGTGTGTTCTGTTTATAAGTCAAGCTCATCATTAAGGAGTGTATTGTGTCTTTGATATGTCTTCATTGTCATTTGGTTGCTTTATCGTAAAACAAAATTGATAGTTTTTTCTGTCAAGATCAATTGTAAATACATTTATTTGTATAATATACG
>MJUU01049876.1:2316-25970 GCA_002080025.1 Modiolus philippinarum
GATTGAGTCTTTACAACAGTTAAAACATAGCTCAAATTTCAATTCATTTCGACGTTTAAAAAAGAAAAATTGACAAATACAAATTTTTGTTTTCATATTGTTTTTCAACAGAATCGATTTCTAATACCAGATATATAAACTAAAATCAAAATTCCTTCAGAAGAGGATATTTTCTTACCGTTAAGATATGAAATCAAAATCATAATATTTTTCCTTTTATAATACTTTAAAACAAACTGAATATAATGTGAATTCACAAGGACAACAAATCATATATTCATATCTTAATTACTGGCACCTACTTTGTATATGATGCATCATCTTTGTCCTTCATACTTTTACAACCAAACAAGACAAAAGTAAACAGGAAATGGAGCCAATTTTTCTTTTTCAAACATGATCACATGACATTTTAATCAAATCATTCAAATGCTTGCAAGAAAGCATAAAACATGTGTTAAATGCATCTGGGAAAAGTTTTTATATGACTGTGTAAATCACTAAAGTATATAATCGTTACAAAATCATCTCTCATAGAGTATTAAATCTTAACAAAATCATCTCTCAGTAATGAAAAAGTCACCAAATTGTTACCAAATCGTTTTTTAAAACGTATAAGTTATCAAATTGTTATCAAATCAGGATGTTACAACACTTAAGTTATCAAATCATGTTGAAATCATTTTGCATTTTTGGATAAGATATCAAATCATTACTAAATCAGAACCAAATGATTATCAAATTGTGACATGGACCAAATCGTTATGAAACCATTTTCAGTTGATGCTTATGTTATGATATCATTCATATTTGATAAATAAATCGTGATGAAATCATCTTAACAAATTGTGTATACATGATTTAGGTGTGATTTGAAAGTGATTTGAAAATGATTTGATGAATGAAATTTTTGTTTGGGTAATTTTCACGAAGGCTGGTCAGACTGGGATCCACGACGGGATCTTCAAATATGCTGGGATTTCTAGACTCCATTGTTGTTTTCAAGCGCCGTATGCGATTCACAATTAATGACGTATGGACATGATCCAGTCGGACAATGTATCGAGGTCCACTTCCTATCATAGTCCTCGACTGCATACATCAAAATCTTGAAGTTGTACCTCCAGTTGATGTTCGGGGGTTCACGGAATTTGGTACCTTTTGAGAGGATATCTCGTAGTTTTAGGTTGTCTACCATATCTAGGTCACCAGTTATAACATGTTCAGCCGGACTATAACTGAATGGGGAAGAGGTGCAAGTGCTATCGGGTGGTTTGGATGTAAAGTCATAAATTTGGAAGCCACGCAATACCCGGTTGTAATTGAAAATTGACGTTGCAATTATGTCACCTGGACATTTTTATTTACGCATCAATTTCCTAGATTTACATTTACATTTTACATGACATCGTGGTTGAAATACATTTCAGCGATTACATTTTTCACTTCTACGTTTTAAAATGGGGAAAAATTTGGAAAGTTTTTCGAAACTCTCAAAGACCACTCATTTCTTGGAATTGTAGAATATCTTAATATATATGCCAAATTATAAAGACATTGTAAAGAGAAAACAAGACAACAGGTTCCAAAGAACATTTGCGATTTCTGTTCAATAACGTAATTCCTGGCAAAGTTTTGTTACTTTGGTGCAGACCCGTCTGCACCCGTCATGCAACATAGCCGCAAACAGAGAACTTATTTTAACATTGACACATGCAAACCAGATCTTGTAGGAATCAAGCGGGTTTAAAGTAAGCTTGACACGAATGATATTTATCGGGTACATACTTTTGGCGCAGATCTATTTCCAACATGTCCGGCGGATGATGAAGTCCGTTTGTTCTTTAATTCGTAACAGGTTTGGTTAATACACGGACTAGTTTTAAAAAAATATGCAGAACTCTTTATTTATTTACAGACAAAAATGTAAATTCCATTTCTGCAAATGAACAACTTATATAATCAATTAATACCCAATCGATGGATTACCTTTATCTTATATGCCACTGAAGCAGCATCATAAGCATCACATGAAGACTTTATTAATTAAATTTTATTTGGGAAGATGAATGAGATAGTTGTAAATGCAAAATTCATTACTGTAATGACGCACACCGAACATGACTTTTCACCACACCGTATAATTGTTGGAACGCATAGAATAGCCTCCTGTATGGTCTCTATGGTTTTGTAAAATTGCATTACGTATTGATCGGACAAAAAGGCGAAATTGTCATTCTCAGTTGCATAAATAACGGACTAAACGCAAAAATATCGGACATTAAGCAAAATTGTCGGACAAAAAGCGTCGGACTAAACGCAAAAGTTTCGGACATTAAGCAAAATTGTCGGACAGAAAGCAAAATCGGACAAAAAGCGGCGGACAAAAAGCAAATCGGACAAAAAGCGTCGGACTAAACGCAAAAGTTTCGGACATTAAGCAAAATTGTCGAACAAAAAGCACTGTACCATATATACATTTTTTTTTAAGTTCTTTTCCTCCAAATATGGATTTTGCCGAATTTGCAATAGTTACATGTGCATTGATAACTTACCAATGGGTCAGACGAAACTATATCAGACGCTTCCGAAATTGAATTTAAATAGATTTCATGAGGGAGGTTGTGTAAGCTAAGCCAAGTATCAGTTTATGGAACTGTTTTATATTAACACAGTACTCGTTTGTTTAAATAAATCATGGAATAAAATATACTAAAATATTAAAGAATTGATTATTTCAATTATAAAGTCTTTAGAGGAAACATTTTACATTAACAAAAAAGTATAATGGCCAATACACTATTCTACCAAAACCTTTTAATAAAAAGCATATTTTCAGTATGCGATATTATGTAATTGCCCATCGTACTTAATATGTTTTCAACAAATTTGGCTCATAGATGTTTTAGTATATAATTTGATGCAATGGCCAATTGCTTCGCTTCAAGGAGCTATACGATATTCACGTCATCTTGAATTTGACAAACACATAAAGTGAAATTTCATTGGCTGATTACATTGAAGTTTGGAGAAGACTTTTTGAGCTCACGCTTGTATCTGATCAAGTGTCATGTATCAGTTTTGACAATAAATAAGTTTAAAGTAAAGTATTGAAGTTATATGTAATCGATGGTTCTATTGGCTTATCATCAGTTTATCGCAGAAAAATGAAACGAATGTAACATTCCGATCCGGGTCTGTAATATATAACTCGTTGATACAATAAGTACGTTGACCCCACATACATATTAATTCGTTAATCAAAGATTCTGTAAACATATGAATTTGTAATCGGAGAATCAAAGACAACCTTATAAATTGTATATTCTGTTCTAATATCATCGGGCGTGACCTAAAGCAGACGAATTATGTGTGTGATTAAGCGGACGAACTATATAATTAATGCATACGCGGTTATGTGTGAAAGTTTACATTTTCGACAATCAGCAGTCTGATAAGTGTGTCTGTCAATGATTGTTTTATTACCCATGTTGGAGTAACCACATGTATTAATTTGTAGAAAGTAGTAATGAATTAGACAGGTGATAACCAAAAGGCATCGATTCTGATATGTATCAAAATAATATAATTAACGTTATAATTCTAACTGCCCGTTCCTAATGTATGTATACATTTGGGTACCCATAAACCGGTTTAACCCTACCGCTGGCTTTTGCTAGTGCAGATACCTAGTCCGGCTGTCCCGAGTTCCTATCGTTGTTTACATTTTTATTGTGTTTTTTTTCTTGTGCAGTTCCTATTTACTTTGTAGCATGTGGCTATGTTTTTCGGCCATTGTAGGTGTTTCCTGTTATCTTTTTTTATTCTACATACTCAACAAAAAAATTTAGCAACACATTTTCGACCGATTTAAATTTTAACAAAAATGCTTACATGGTGAAAAATTCTGATCTTTGCTAAAAATAAGCGACATTTGCTTTAATTAAACCATAAAAAATTCTTCATTTTGTCCGTAAGGGTGTACCTAATGATTAGTCGAACTCAAATCCAGCTCAGAAATGTAAAATTAAATTTATAAAAATTCAACCTGAAAAATAGACTCTTTTTATTCACACCAATTGTTGCTAAACTTATATATTTCTCCTTTTAGGCCAAGCAAATTAATGTTCTTTGTCGATAACACTGTTTATTAATAATTTCTAAATAATCAAATTTAAGATTTCCCAATTAATAAATAAATAAGAGCACACCGAAAAGATGCAATTTATTCATGATACAGCGAAGCATTCCATAGCTTTTTAGGAAGCTTAAACTTGTCTACATTTATAATGTAACACAGAAATATCTCTGTATGATCTGGAAAATTTCATGTCAAGTAGAAACATTAATGGTCTTAAATGTATATCAGATGAAATAGAAACTGAACTTGATTTGTTTATTAAACTTGTCTTGATACTTTATGCAGACGACACCGCTCTTTTGGCTGAATCAGAGGAAGACCTACAAAGGCAACTGAATACATTGTATGAATATTGTACCATCTGGAAATTGAGAGTTAATGTAAATAAAAGTAAAATTGTAGTATTTTCTAAAGGGAGATTGCAAGAAAATATAAAATTTTATTATGAAAGTGAAGAGATAGAAGTTGTTAATGATTTTTCATACTTAGGCGTACTGTTCTCTAAAACTGGTAGCTTTGTAAGTGCCAAAAATACAATGCAGAAAAAGCTACGCGAGCAATGTATGACGTTTTACGAAAAGGGAAATTACATAATTTATCTTTTGAATGCCAGTTAGATATGTTTTATAAAATCATTCAACCTATTTTACTTTATGGTTGTGAAATATGGGGAATGGGAAATAATTCTTTTATAGATCTAAAATTCTGTAAAATTTTGATAAATGCAAAGAAATCGACTCCAGATTTCATGATATACGGGGAACTAGGAACATACCCACTTGATATCTGTATCAAACTTAGGGCTATTAAATACTGGGCGAAACTTATTACTGGAAAGGAGAATAAATTACCTTTTATTTCATATAACCTTTGTCATGGCATGGTATTGGTTGCAAAAATTTAATATTTTTCATTGCTCTCATCCATGCCTGTACGTACGGTCCATGAGGTTTGCTGTTTGTGTGTCTTTATTTTTCTTTTCGGTTCCGTACTACTGTGATGTGTTTATTTCTTTTTGTTTCACGAGCTATCATTGTCGTTGGAAAAAATCTTTTTCTAGACCGATGGTTCGATTCTTCATACAGAATATGAATATTACACACATTATTCATACACATTTGCCCTTGCCCACAGTACCCAAACAGAACTTGAAAATACCTTTGATGTAGTGTATATTTCAGTAACAAAATATTTATTGATAAATTAGTTGTCTATATAAAATATTAGATTGACTCATAAAATTATCATTTAAAAAAGATATAAAATGTGATTTATACCATTAATAATTTTGATTCGTTTTTAGCTCACCTGGCCAAAGGCCATGTGAGCTTTTGCCATCACTCGGCGTCCGTCGTCCATCCGTCCGTCCATTAACTTTTATTCAAAATTCTTCTCCTCTGAAACTACTAGGGCAATACTAACCAAACTTGGCCTGAATCATCACCAGGGTATGCTCTTTCAAGATTATGATTTTTATGTCCGTAGACCAAACAATATGACCGCTGTTACTAAAAATAGAACATAGGGGTAAATTGCCGTTTTTTGCAAATTACTCATAAAGCATTACAGATATCAAATTGTGACTGGGTAAAAATGATCAGCATGATAAGATCTACCTGCCCTGCAATTTTGGAGAATATCCGTATACCTATCTTGGAGTTATTGCCCCTTTTCCGTAAAATTTTAAGTTTTTCGTTACTTTTAGTCTTATATATTGAAAATGTTAGAAGATAGATGTGAAGTTTGTATAAAAAATATGAGCAGCATAGTAAGATCTACATGTCCTGCAATTTTGAAGAAAATCTGACAACCCACATAGGAGTTATTGCCGCTTTTTCTTTTAATTTTCACAATTTTTTAACGTTTTTACTTTTATTTCAAAACTGTTTGAGATAAAGGTTATATAAGTGTGAATTGCAAAAGTGTTGAGGTTTTCCAAAACTACAATTTCTACATATGTCCAGTAGGTTCGCATCTCATCCAAGATGGCCGCCAGCGGGGGAAGATAGTTTAACATAGGACCCTATAGGAAATGCATTCAAAGATCTTCTCCTCGTAAACCACTGAGCCAATGGGGTCCAAATTTTGTCACAGTAGTCCTTGGGTGGTCCCCTTTAAAGTTTGTGATTTTTAGTTTGTACCTCACCCAGGAATGAAAATGTAACATCTGCAGTATGAATGGATGGTCTATTGGTGACAATGAATAAAACCAGTCACCAGGTGAGCGATACAGGCTCATGTGAGCCTCTAGTTCGAATTGCAGTTTTTTAATTAGCTGGAGTTTAAACATTAATTAGAAATTGCCATGGTTTTGGCATGGTATTGGTTGCAAAAATTTAAAATATTTTTCATTTAAATGCAATATTTTTTATTCAATTGGTATATTTTTCATTTAAATGCAATATTTTTTTATTCAATTGGTATATTTTTTCATTCAAATGCAATATTTTTTATTTAAATGATATAATTGTTATTCAAATGCAATATTTTTAATTCAACTGTTATATTTCTTCATTTGAATGCAATATCATTTATTCAAATGGTATATTTTTTTTTCATTTAAATGCAATATTTTTTGTTCGATTGGTATATTTTTTCATTTAAATGGAATGTTTTTTTTTAAGTTCAGATGGCCGCCAGCGTGGAACATAGTTTAACATAGGGACTCTACGGGAAATGCATTCAAATGTCTTCTCCTCTGAACCTACTGAGCTAATTGGAACCAAACTGTGTTTGTGATTTTTAGTTTGTACCTCATCCAGGAATGAAAATGGCCCAACTTTTCGAAGCCCCTAGAAAGGTCCAGCCGTGACGTGAAACAATTTCCCATAATTAAATTTAAAAATTTTGCAGTTGAATGAAAAATTATACCACTTGAATAAAAAAATATTGCATTTAAATGAAAAAATATACCAATTGAATAAAAAAATATTGTATTTAAATGAAAACAATAACAATCCAAACGACATATTTTGACCATCTTGATAGGATGAGATAACCTGCATACAATAAAAGGTGTGTACAACCTTGTGGTTCTCAAGACATCATTCAATAATTCAAGTGTAATTGTAGTTTTCAAGTGAACAAGAAAAGGGAAAAATAGAATGCAAGGTGAAATAGTATTATTTATGAAATTATGTGTCTCCACAAATGTATTACACGTTATAGTTTATAACAAGCCAAACTGTAGTTAAAACAACTTTTTAAATGGGATTCAAAACAATTTTGAACAGATCTGCCTGCTAAACTGAAATTCTTGTTTTTACACCATATTTCCTTATCACGGTGAGAAAAAAATAGTAACTGGATAAAAGTTCTCACCCTGATTAGGGATTGCATATTTCGCGACTGAGAGGTTTATATGATTTAAGGCGATCGCGACATGAGTAAAACCTATATCTCTGTTGAGAATTAGCTTCTAACAGGATATCGCTCTTTTGTAAGAAAAACACAATCCATTATGTTAGTTTTTTAGAATGGTAACTACTGATTTTTTATGTAAGTTTTATTAGAATGGAAACTACTGATTTTTTTTTTTTTTTTTTTTTTTTTTTTTTTTGTAACTTGCCTCACTTATTTCAACTGCAAATGATACTTAATAATACTTTAATACCTAATAATATTGATTTTCATAGTTATTGAACTACAATGTAACCTATGTTTACAATGCTAATACAAGACTAAAAAAAACAAATCTCTAATTTACGCAACTTCATTTATAAGTGTAATATTAAAATTGTATTCTTTTTATCTGATTATTTCATTTATTGACATCAAATCGTAAATCACACGACATTTCTGTTTTACACGCATCTACATGTCACAGTTGATATTCCTAGGTGTAGTAGTATGTAAGCGTAAGCTATGCGGACACGTTATGGAGAAGTTTCCACTCTTATAGATTCAAATGTCAAAGTACAAGTCTTATCACCAAATATTGGTCGCAGACACTTTTCTTTTCCATCACTTCCTATATAGAGTTATATACAGACGTGCCGCTGGAATGGGCCTGTTTTCTGCAGTTGTCAACTATATGAATGGGTAGTAATTTTGACATCATGTATATCAATGGGCCGTTAATTAACTACAAATGGCCAGAATCTCTATGGTTGCTGGAAATAATCAAGTATTTATCATTATTTGATGTTTAAAAACATTCCTGCTGTGAAATTAATGGTTTTCTTACTCCAAATTCACATTTTTACTATACAGTTGGGTTGCTTATTTTTGAAATTTACTATATGAATAGGTCGATATTTTGTTGGGGGAATTATATGAAAGGGGGTATTTTCAAAATGCCAGCGGCAGGCCTGTATCCAATTCCAACTGAAGTGACCCCCCCCCCTAAAAAAGTGGAAACGAGGCCGGCGGATGCACAGAGAGAACGACGAGAATGATCATTTAAATACTGTGTAAAAATACTGTGATACTGTTTATTTACGTAGTAGCATCAATCATATGTGGATACTCAAAAATTCAAAAGATCTTCTGAACAACTTGAAAACCCGGTCACTTTCAAAGATCCATTCGTTGTAAACATTCGATTTTTCTACACTCTATACTACTCTTCCCCATTCAAAATTGAAAAGTCGTTTGATTGATCTTATCAAGAACGCATTTACTTACAAAAAGGACAGAGCTTTAAATATATAGCCTTAGCGTATACATCTACATATTTTACTAACAAAGTACCAAAAGGTAACACACGGTACTACACTGAAGAACAGGTGATCAGCATGCTTGAATTTCTCATTGACAACATATTTGTCCAGTTCGGCGGCAATATATTCCAACAGACAGTCGGCATTCAAATGGGTACGAATTGTGCTCCTCCGTCTTAGCGGCCTGTTTTTGTTCACTTACGAAACAGAATTTTTGCCAAATTTGGTCAAACAAAATAAAATTAAAGAGGCTAGATCCTTTAATTACTCATACAGATATACTGATGATGTCTTGTCGCTTAATAATAGTAAATTTGCCGACTATATTCCATTAATATATCCTCCAGAACTTGAAATAAAGAAGACTACAGACACTGTTTCGTTTTTAGATTTACTTCTGGAATTTGACGGTTTGACGACAGTGGCAACCTCAGCACACGAATTTATGACAAAAGAGACGATTTCAGTTTTGATATTGTAAACTTTCCACTCCTCGACAGTAATATTCCGTCTTCTCCAGCGTAAGGAGTATATATTTCTCAATTGATCCGTTACGCTAGAGCATGTAGTCACTATCAATATTTATAAAATGCCCGTTCCAAGCCGAGAATATGACGGCTTGCCAAAAATGTTCCGTGTTGGATTGTGCTTCCCTGATTCAGTCGAATGTTATACGGATTTTCCTTACTGGTCTCTCCCTTTTATCGATTTTGACTTTTGTTGTCAGTTTTATTTAAATGAAGTTGAAATATTCATAATCTGCAGTAGGCTCTTGATTTGTAAATTTACATAATTCAATACTTGCCAATAAGAATAAACTTCTAGGCATCTTCTAAAGTACTTTCTCAGTCCATTGTTACTATTTCATTCCTGAATAAAATCCATACAATATAAGCAATAAACAGATTTATTCTATAATATATAAATACTAATGGTAAAAATTGCATTGACATTAAAATGAATAAAAAAGGATATTCACTCGATAGAAAGGATATTCACTCCATGAAAAGGATATTCACCGCGGGAAACGTCACGTGCGATATATTTTTAGAAAAAGGGAAATCCCGTATTGATATCGTCCAATCATATTGCTATGTAACATTGTCGCGTTACAACGTCATCGGCATCACTAGAAACAGAATGGCTACATCTAAAGAAAAGACGATTCGCTTGTATTGATCAGCGGAAAATGGTACAAATATGGAAAACGCAAGACACTTAAAATACTTAAAAAGCCAGCGGAACACTGGTAAAGTCGTTCACACAATATTTTGGGAAAAAATCTCACTACGGTTCGGATGTCGACAACACATATCGCAGAATCGTCGCACATTATACAGATCCATTATTACGGATAAAAAAATAATTTTTTGAATAAAGTTTTTAAAGAACGTTCGCTAGTTGCATAAAAATGTCAATCCCCTCCCTTCTCCACATCCTCCCACCAGTGTGGAACAATCGGAAAAAGATAAATGACGAAGCTGACACTTTTAACGAACATCTGTTGTTTAATGGCGACAGCAGAATAATTCAAAAATCTTATTGGTTACTAAATACTAGTATTACTAAAAGGTTGCAAATAACACTGATCGTTCTTTGAAAAAGGCACATACTAGTATCACAGAACATATCAAACCTTTTTTCGATTTACAAGCAAATACTTTTCAAGTACTGAGTTCATTCACTTCATACTATTTTGGATCTCAAATTTCCTTTGAAAAAAAATAACGTATAGTTCTATCAATAAGATTTACATGCACATTTCCTGCAAGTCAAAAGTTGAAAACTCAGTGTTAGCTAGAATCTGAGAATATCTGAGAGTAAAGATTATAATTAAAATATATTTATTGTTCTACTTATCCACAAAATATTTTTTTTCAAAAGTATATATTTCATTTATTTTATGTAATGTCCAAAGTCACCCATAGAAAATTTCTAGGTGTATGGTATAATACATGATAACTAAAGAATTATTATGTATTTATCGGATAATAGAATAAAACAGTTACTGTCTTTAGTTTCGGTAAATGTGCAGTGTTATTGACTTTTGGGAAAACAGATATTCACCTCGCCGTGCGGCTCGGTGAATATCTGTTTTCCCAAGAGTCAATAACACTGCACATTTACCTCAACAAAAGACAGTAACTGTATAATATTGTAAAGAATAACAAAATACAAAGTTACTGCAAATTTACTTTCTATATTTGGCCATTTTGAAAGCTTGTGTCTCTTCAGTGCAGATCAAATCCAATCATTTTGAAGATCATAAACCGAACATTGTAAATGCAAAGATTTCTATCTATACTGCTTTTATTGTAACCAGTCTTTGAGTCTTGAAAAGTACCGGATTCGATTAAACTCTTTCTGACTTAGTACTTCACATGTAGCTGTAGTTAAATATCAAAGGCTTATTTTGATACCAAGTCAGGACCACTGCGGTCGACAATTTTCAGCAGGTTTCCTCCCGATTTGTCATTTTGCCTCATGGACTGTGCTTTTTGACAATTTACATTGTTTGTATTCATTCCAAAAATAAAGACATTTTTTGTATCCTGTGATAACCTAAATAATACTGATTGGCAAAATACTAAAATCATTTCTCAATCTTAAGTGTCTATACCAAAGTAAAAAAGAAACAGATAAACAATCAACCTTATCATTCACAATTTGTAAAATTAAAAGCATTGAAAAAAGAATGCAATCATCATTTGCATTAAAAAATTATTCTATGTTAAATTATTTCCTTTAATGCGATACAACATGACAGATTTTCACATGCAACTATTATCATTTACAGGGTTGAATTTTCATGTCTTGCCGTCACAGGCCAAAAAATATTTTGACAAAAATCTGAAAAAAACGCAAGCATAAGGAATTATAAAGGAAATCTCTTTGATATATTAACAGGCATGTATATGTTATCGGGCTCTTGACAGCTATGTATCGTAAAATATCAACCCGTGAGCCAGAATATGAAGCACAGGGGCGTGTGAACGTAATGCGTTTTCGAAACGTTTCGTAAAACGTTTTAGAACAGCGGTGTGAACGTACTCGATTTCTAAAACGTATTAAACTAAAACGTTTTATCGGAAACGTATCAGATAATGCATTACGTGTGAACGCAGCATATACTTAATTTCTTCGAAAACTGTAATTTTGGATGAGGAATCGCTACTAAAGTGACATCATAAGTTCATTTTGCCATGTTTAGATTACATCCATTCTGCAGTGCTACTGATGAAGTATGCGTTTCCAGTGGGCTCTAATGTTAAGTTCTCATCGTGTTGGATTATTGATCGGCACCATAGTATATAATACTCATAACGAACTCACAAGTATCATTTTTGTCTGGTTTGGTTTAATTTCATTCAGAAATTCTCAAAAAGACCCTCGTATGCATTTGCGGCTTCCAATGTAAGAACACCTAGTCAGCACCTCATAAGTATCATTATGCGAAGTTTGGTTTAAATCCATTCAGCAGTTCTAAGGAGGAAAATTTTGCAATGGACAGACGGCAAACGACGGATTCAAAGTAATGGCAAAAGCTCAGTCTGGAGAGGTGATCTAAGACTAGGTTAAACATGAACAGTCAAACCCGGACACAAACACGTCGTTAAATTGCTAACAAAACTTAACGGGTGGGGTTAATAAATGTCTGTTACTGACAAGAGAAGACGATAAACTTAAATAATGCAATACATTTTAGGAGTTGCAGTGTTTAAGCATATTGCATTTGCTCAATAACAGACGACAAAATGGATAGGGCACAATAATCTTAATTAGATCGTCTCATAAAAACAAAAGATAACAATTCAATGGCCGAAAACTACAATCGCATGCCACAATTCACAAGCCAACTGCATTAGAAAAACACAAATGAAAAACAAGAGATAACTCGGGATAGCCTTCTATACAGTATATTACAGTATATAAAGTTGGCATGGAAGTTCATTAGTACAAATAAGTATTAAAGAGCAATGAATGCAAAAGAGAAAAACAAAAAAAAAATTAAATAAATAAATAAAGCAAAGAAAAGATAGAGCCACAAAATATGTCTTGATAATTGTTTGTGTACACGTGTGTGTGGATTAAACAATCATGCACTAGCATTAATCGTTCAGAAGTTTTAATATATTTTAATACAGTCCAAAAATTTTCTATGTTTTCATTATTTGGAAGCGTTGTACTACCGCTAATCAAAAGAAGTTCACCTCAAAACATTCAGGCAACTAGACCATTTTTTTAAATAAAACATAACTTTGATCCAATTATATTGGACATATTAAGAAAAAAAATCGTTGTAGTTTTCACGGCAACAAGCCGGATCTAAATGTTGCCGTTTATCTGAACTGTGCTAAAAAAAGAAATAAGCTTTCCTGGCCAAAAGTAATTATATTCTGGGATATCAATTCTTTCTTTACCCTAGTTTAAAGGGAAGATTTAAATTCAAAGAGATTGTTGGCATATAACGTAGTTACGTCTATATTATTCCACTGTCTTATGGTAGATCGAACGTAAGAATCGCTGAATACAGATAACCTACAGAAAGGGATGATATGTTTTCACCGTGTCTCAAAGGATTAATTGTGATGCTCTGAATACTACCAGGTATTAAATTTTGAAGTTAAGTAGGGGCATGGATGGATATAAAACATCTTTAATTTACGTCTGTTAGGACGGTTTTTTAACGGATCCTGACCAATAGGCGTTTTCAAAAAATCATTTTGTCCGCCTTTCGGTTTCGGCATTTAAATACAAATAAACAGTCCCGGTTATCAACCCAACACGGTAAGTTGTTCATCCTGAACACAGTTCATAAAACGGTTCATATTTAGATTACCCTGTCATTGTTTACTGTGGTTTACTGCGACATTGCACAAATTTTGTTAGAATTAGAATGTATTCAGTATATAAGTTGTGTAGTGTTAGCCAACCCTACGAGTGATAACCGGAAGCGAAGACTGTTTTTACCTCCATTTGACGGGAAAGTGAAATTCCAGGAAAAGATAACAACACTTTTTGAAAAGGGCTATATCATTGTATTTTTCCACTTTAATTGTTAATGTCAGAAGAAATATAACTATACGGATTTTCTCAAGTGGCATCTGTTCAAACTTATTTGATTTGATTGTATTTTCGATACCACAGTTATCCCATAACTCACAATGTGAAAGCAATATGAGCTGTATTTCTTCATTTTTAAAAGTTTTTTTTTTTTTTTTTTTTTTGAAGTTCTAAAAACGCATTGTGTCGTGTTCATTTGTCTAGGAAATGATATCAGATACCCTTTAATGCATAAAAACGCCAAGAATACTTCATAATTTCGATTATTAAACTAATAAACAAACGTACCACCAATCGACAAACCTGTGTAGTTCCCTGTCTTATGGTGGCACGTGATTACAATTTTCGGTCATTGTAGGTGTTTCCTGTTATCCATTTTGTTACATTTCAGGTTAACCAAATAATAACGAATAATTTTAATCTATTTGGTGAAAATGATTTTCTTAGTCGAAATAAATTCTTTAAGAATGGTTGCTAGATAGAGTTAAATAAGTTAAATTAGTTATTTTGAGACTTTCAGGTAATATACCAAAATTGTACTCAAATATTTTTTAAATCAAATTGGTGAAAATATTTTTCCTTATCGAAACTAATTAATAAAGTATGATTGCTAGGTAAAATTGCAAAAAATAAGTGATCTTTGTAAATTTCGGGATATTTATTAATCACATTTTAGAATTCTAGATATTCGAATTTTGTTTCTTACTTAATACTTGCTCCAACATATGATTATATTCATACGAGTCTTTGACATTTTCAGGGAATTTACCAATGTTGAAACCGGAATCAAAATTCCGAAAGCTAACTGTGCATCAACAGACTATACGAATCAGTTCTGCATAAAATTAAAATTCCTAAATTCAGTTATGTAGGAGGAGTTTGCATCAGATGCCACATATGTCAAAATATACATCTTTGGGCTTTTGTTAAAATCGACCTATGAGGACATTTTAAAAATGCGAAAGCTTAATGCAGATGTACAAACTATTTACAACAAAATTAAATCTTTTAATCCAAAATGTAGGAAAAGTTTGTGTCACATACCACATGTGTGAAAATTGACATCTTGGGACCTCTTGTTTGCATCTGAAGACTATATGCAACAATTTTACACCAATATTAAATTCCTTAATTATTTGAAAAACGTGTACAGCATAACTAAATTTACCGTTTATTATGCAACATGGGTATTTTTGTATTTTGAAACCATTGAAGCTATACCACTTCTGGTGGACCCCGAAGGTATTCACAAGTCCAATAGTTAGACATGAAAATTTACCCAACATTTATAGAAATTTAATGTTTTATCAAAATGCTAACCCCTTAAAAATACTACGGCTTCATTCCATGTATGGCACTCGGTAGATGTCCTGACTACTAAATTTGGCTTCCTATTTTGATAATTTTGGTAATGAGTACTTCTTTTTTTACTTTTTTGGATGATGGATTTCCATATTGTTTGATTTTAATGCTGCTAATGAGAGGTTACTCCTTGAAACACGTGTACAACATAACGAAATTGACTGTTTATTACGCAACTTGGGTAGTTTTCGTATTTTGAAACCATTGGACTGATACTACTGCTGTTGGACCAGAGGTCCCCGAGAGTATTTACCAGGTAAATAGTCAGACTTGTCCGACACGAAAATTCACCTAGCGATTTATAGAAATTTACTGTTTTATCAAAATTCTAGCCCCATAAAAATGCTACGGCTTCCTTCATTCAGTGTATTGCACTCTGTGGATGTCATTAGTACTAGATATGGCTTCCTATTTCGATAGTTTTGGTAATGATTACATCATTTTTGACTTTTAATGGATGATGGTTTTCTATATTGTTTGGTTTGCGAATTTACTCCTTGAAACACATTTATCGGTACTTTGTACGAGTTTTCTTTGATCTACAGAGACTGATATTCTCAGTATCACCAAACAGGACACTATCACAAAAATATCGGGTCACTGTGAAGGCGTCACGTGCGGGTTGCTATGCTGACGTCATGATTTGGTACTATTTGTCGTGTTCATACGCGTAATACGTTGGATGAAGAATGAATATAAATTATTGCAATAAACAACAGATTAATTGTACTAAAATAGAAATTTCAGCTTATTTCTATTTATTATAGAGTTCTATTTATCATTTTGTGAATAACTGATAAAAGAAATATAGGACATTTTGTTTTTGATACGGACTTTATCACGGCGTAACGCATCAAGCTCGCCCTAACAGTCTCACTTGATACTCGCCGTGATAAAGTCCGTATCAAAAACAAATGTCCTATATTCCATATGTACATATGTACATAACTAAATTTACTGTTATTATACAACTTGGGTTTTTTGTATTTCAAAATAAAAGAGGAGTTTGAGTTAAAAGAAAAGTGTGTCGGACAATCAGACATACTGACAAAATGACGGAAGGAGAGACAGACGATGGTAATGACAATATATCTGAACTTTCTTTCGAAAACGCGGGGACAAATGTCATTTGCGACATAAAAGGGACTCTGGTAATAGGGTCTGTAAGTCTCGTCATGTGACACAGAGAAATCACGATAAAATTGCAATTTGAAAACGTTTTCCACCAAAATATGACGTTGCAGCATTATGACGTCCTAATTTTGTGCTTGAAACGTCATATGGGGTGCATTTTTTATAGGGTCTGTAAGTCTCGATAAATTTTGCAGCTTCCGGGTACAATTTTTGTACCCGGAAGTTGCATTTTTCACGACAATATATGACGTACCAAACAAAAAATTGAACGTCATAATCCAAAACGTCATATTTTGGCGGGAAACGTTTTCGAATTTCAATTTTATCGTTGATTCTCGGTGTCACATGACGAGACTTACAGACCCTATTCTGATCACGATCTTTATCATTTTAAGATCATGAACATGATAAAAAATTTTGTCGAAATGATATATCAGAACCATGTTCATTTTAGCCATGATCATTTTCCTGATCACACTTGAACATTTTTGTGATCAAGACAGAGAAAGGCAGACAACAATAATTCATTCAAAAATACCTTTGTAGAGCTTTAAAAGCTCAATATCTACCTATTGTTGTAAAATAAAGAAAATTTATCTTGACTATGTGCAGAATTTCTTATGCTTCAAGAAATAACTATTTGACCACCATCTTTCATCAGAAATGATCAAGGGTCAAGCAATGATAGTTTTATTTGATTATCATGATCATGATCAGGTTTTTAAAATGCAGTTATCAAGATCATGATCATTGATCAAGAACATGATCAGAATAAAAAAAAATGCACCCCATGGTGTTGTAAAAAATGTAATATCCGGGTACAAATTATGTGCCTGGAAGTTCCAAAATTACAAGCCGTCAAAAATCAGTATGGACAAAGATTATTCGGCAGATACATAAACATTGTACGTCACAATCACAATAAACTGACCTGCGCAAGCATTCTGAAGGTGAATCTACAGAACAACGTCACATATGATGAACCAATCGCTAAAGAGAAATAATACGTAATGTCCCAACTGATGCGCGTGCACAAAAGGGGGAAATTCCAATTCAAAGTACATATCATGTAAAGTTAGTACGGGACAAGCTTTATATTAAATCCTTATACAGAAACCCTTTTCAAGGATCGCTTGTCGGGATCAACATTTACAAGGGGAGATTGAATTCAAGTTTCATATTATACAAACTATGCATAAATGAATATTTCCTTTATTCGCTTTGAAATCACGAATTGATGATACAACTGACTATATCTTAATTGTTCTATCTGTCGTTGCATTTATGTACTGTATGAAAACATGTTTGTAAACCTCTTGTAGCACATATATTGTGCCTAAGTTGTATTAAACTTGTCTTGTCTTGTCATGTATCTATAAATAAATTAAATCAAATTTTACTCTTTCTTTTAATCAAGTACGTAAGAAGCATACGAAATCAATCATTGATTAGGTATATCAATTAACGCCAGATGGCAGCACACTCAAAGTGGGAAAAACTAAAAATTTGTGGCCAAAGGAAGATAACTCCAGTCAGAATCAAAAGACCATGCGCAAAAACTACAAAAAAATTACATTTTTAACAGTAAAGCCAAAAAATTCCATAGGTCCGATTGTAATGAAATTTGCACTGCAGATGTGTGAAGTATAAATCTTCCATATGCTAGATGGGTTTTAGTGGGTTCCCAAGTTAACATACTGAAAATTCGGTTTTATAGAAAATTACTATCATATAAAATATTTAAAAATCTGGCATTTTTTATATCCAAATGTTAAATAAACAAACATTGTGCAGAAAGAATGTTTACATTCCCAAATTAGATATTTAACCTATATCAAACATTCAATTACATTATTTCACAATAAAATATCAATTCAAACAAAAGGGCACCGATTTTTGTCCGGAGAGTTATCTAACCTGATTCTTTACTGATATGCCTACATTGATCAATACTTACAAATCGCGATATTAAATATCAAAATGGATTAATTTATAGGATTCTTACAATTTTTTAAATGTCGAGACACAGAAAGCGTGCTTAATTCGTGCCTTCAAATGTACGTGAACGCAAAATGCGAGAAATATTAGTGGTATTTATATCAACATGAATTATATTCAGTCTACAAGTGAAAGGGATGACCATTTGATTTTCAGGGGGAAGGTCTTGGGCAATTTTGTAAGTAAATTATCTAATCTTGGTGCCAGTGAAAATAAATATTCTTATCCTAATTTTCATGAAAATAAATAATTTGATTTTAATTTGAAGAATATTTTTTTAATTGCAAATGGAAATAAATATTTCAATGTGACATTTGGTGAAAATAAATAATTTGTTCGAGATTTTAAATTTTCTGGGCAATATCGCACAAGCATCCCCATGAAAATTAAAAGGGTCGTCCCCTAAATTATATGCCGCAACAAGGGTAGAATACAATGCATAGTCCCTGGTCTAGGCCGAATTCTTCTGTCTCTATAGTAAAATTATTACCTATTAATCGTTTATCTTTTCTATTTGGACTTTTTATTTTTGATTAATTTTCTATTTTTTTTCTGTTGCCCAGTCCAGGGCAACAAATAAAAGTCCAAATAAAAAAGATAAACGATAAATAGGTAGAGGCAGAATTCGGCCTAGTCCTTCACGTCCTCTCAGATTTATGCAATTTAAATTTAAAAAAATTTTAAAAAAAAAAACGTCCTTCGCCAAATACAAATTTAACAAAATGAATTAAACCTTAAATCACACAAGAAGTTGAAAACAAAATTAGCAATCCAAAAACAAATATTATTAATATGACGTTGAGATACCCGTTTCTTAATTACAAGTAAAGGTAACGATTTGTATCATGTATACTCATGCCATTAACTCCTCATAAGGGAGTTCTGTGCTTTATTATTAAATAAATATATTTATATATTTTCCCTGCTATCAACTACATCCGACAAAGCAAATGCATTTTTATCGATTACTTTGTTTGTTTCTTTAGTACACGTTTCATAGTTTTCTATTTCTAAACCAGGAGGTGTGCGTGTTTAATTTGATTGGATAGTGACGTCTCTGAGTAGTTATTTAAATCGTGACCTACGATGTTGCTTGAAGTGGGAATTTCCAAGGTCGTGATTGCGCAGGTCAGTTAACTCGTCCATGCATTGTCCATACTGAATTTTGACGGCTTGTAAACGAGACTTACAGACCCTATGACAGAATTGAAAGTAAGAATATAATATGAAAATAGGTGTGACCTATGAGGGGGGCGTAGCAGTAATATACAACAACGACGAACCAAGTCCTTACCAGTAAATGAAGGCTTTGTATATTTCACCAGCAAAAACGGAAAAAAATACCCCGTCAAAAATAAGTGAATTGGAACCAAGCTCAGAAGACTTAATCCATCTGTAAACTGGCACAAAAATATTTGATCAATATATATTTGCAATTTTTAAGAAAAAAGAGGTTCGGGCGGAAAGCTTATGTTTTTTGTTTTTGTTTTTTAATTTCGAAGTTCAAACCCATAATTTGTCATTTAATTACATAAATGATATGCCTAATTGCATAAAATCAAGCACATACTTATTTGACTTGTTGCTCACGATACCAGGGTGAAAAGGGGTCCAACTTTTTTCGGGATGCAATCCTCAATCCTAATGGATTGGACGGGAAGTTTTTAAGCTCAGGAATTCGGGATTTCTATGCCCATGATGTCGGGAAATGAATGACAGGGAATCAGAATTTCACCAATTTTCAAGTACCTTCGTTAAGTTCGGGATTTAGTAAAAATAAAGTCGGGATTCTAGGATAAAACCCCCTCTGGTCCCCTCTCAGGGTGTATAGCCCTTTTAAAAAATGTTGTTATCTTTTCCTGGATTTGAACTCTCCCATCAAATGGAGGTAAAAACACTCTTCGCCTCCGGTTATCGCCCGTATGGTTGGCTAAAATTACACAACTTAAACGCTGAATTAATTTTAATTATAACAAAACTAGTGCATTGTCACAGTAAACCACAGTAAACAGTGACATTGTAATCTAAATATGAACAGTTTTATGAACTATGTTCAGAATGAACAACACTTGCCGTGTTGGGTTGATAACCGGAACTGTTTTTTTATTTATTTTAAAGCCAAAATCGAAGGGCGGACCAAATGATTTTTTTTGAAAATGCCTGAAGGGAAATAAAAAAAACAACAAGATTAGGACTTAAGATGAACTTCATAATAAATAACTAAATACCGAAGTTGCTGTGAATTTAAGTTCTGCATATGCGCATTTCGACAACTCATGTCTCTTCAGTGCAGATAAAATCTAAACGTTTGGAAGACCATAAACTCAAAGAGGTTTAAAAACTGATAGACTGTTTAAATACACGATTACTCAAGTTCCATGCGAACAAATGCAGCAGTCTTGACTCCATATTTATAAGGGGATATAGAAAAAATAGAAAATGTACAAAAGCGAGCTATCAAACAAATCCCGTCACTTAAAAATACAAATTACAAACAAAGGCTAGCGATTCTGAAATTAAAAAAAAACTAACACCAAAATATAGTAGGGCTAGAGCGGAAGTACATGATTGAGGTTTTCGAAATCTTAAATTAGATATATGAAAATCAGGCAACTTGTGAAATGTTCGAATTGAATACACAGTCAAGCACAAGAAGTCACTAAAAAGATTAAAAAAAAAACATGCAAGTTAAACGTCCGCAAGTACTCCTTCACAAATAGAGTAGTTGATATTTGGAAAAGTCTGCCAGAACAAGTAGTATATGATCTCCAAAAACACTCAAGAAATTTGGAATAGGATTGGACAACCACTTGAAACATCATGAGTTTTACAATATAAGAACAAGACCAAAATCCGGATGCTGCGTAAATTCGCCTACTAACATAACAGGTAGATGTGTTACAACAGTCTGGTGTATATGCATTCATTGTGTCATTGGTGCAGAATCGTCCACAACTAAAGTCTAGTTTATAGATTTTATCGATATTTTCACATTTCTGCATAAATAGGAAAGATTTTTCCTGTTCTTGGTATGCGAGACAGCTGAAGAAGTGTCCAGGACATCAGAAATATTATAAAGCATCATTTATATCTATGAGCCCATCATTTATAATGTATGATGGTGTTTGGTCATCAAACCATATGGCACATTTAAAATCGTTTGAATTTTTTTTTATTTTATACAGATCATGCCGAATCCTGATCACCACCACCAAAAGGACCTTAAATGACCCTGGAGAAACTCATTCTCACTTACAAATTTAATATACTATATAGATTCAAAAATTGCTATAACAAACTACATGTCTTTTTTTTCCGATAAAACATTTTTATTGCACTTTTCACTGTTTAACAAAGTACCCAGTAGTCCAGTGCACTACTGGGCATCCCTGTTTATTAGTACTATATATGCCAGGGAGACATATACAGTAAAACAAATATATAAATATATTGTGTTAGATTTACAATTTCACCCAGCAGGCAAAATTGGTCGTTTTGACGTCAGAATGACGTCATATCCTGATGTCGGATTTTGATTGAAAATGGAAGTTTTTTAGACGTCTTTTTCTGACGTCGAAACAAAGTCGGTTGCCGACTGAGAAAAAAACTTCATTTTATGTTGTGTAGTGGTTGAATACTGAACGTTTCATACGTTAGAAGGCATTGCTATCGATGGGTTTCATTAATATTTATTGCTGTTTAATTCTATGATATTGTACCATAGTCGAAATTCGACCGGATCTCATCCACTCAATGTGAGCTCGACATGAACTGACTATACTGTGAAATAATGTCAGTCCATACCAGACAGTTTGCTTTAAATGTTTCTTCACAGAGACCAACTTTAAGACAAGCTGATATTCTAATGTGTGGTGGTTGTTAAAATAATAACTGAAATAGTACGTCTCAAAAATACATGTAATATAAGAAAAAAATTACTGAAAAGGTACAATTTAAAATTTTAATCTGCAATTTTTTTTATTTTTTAGATAATAATGTATTTTTAAGATTAAAATTTGTTTAAATATATTATATTTAATAAATCTGTGTTAGGGTTTTTCTGTCGGTAGAACTGCTGATCAATAAAAATTCAGATTGTAAAAAAAATTGACCTCACGTGCTTTCTATGTTAATGGGAAATAATTTTTGTTTGCATGTATTTGCATTTTGTAACACACAGATTGATAGTTTTAGTCCGGGTTTTTAGTTAAACTATAGCTAATAGCATTGCGTAAATTTATAACTATATAAGTAAAATTTTGAAAAGTTTTCTGTTTTAGCTACTCATATAATTTTAATATTTATAAAAAAAATATATTTCATATATATTTCAATTAAAATTTATTTTAGAATTTTTTGCAGCAATATTTTTGACCCCAGGATTTTTTATTCAGTTTTTACTTTTCATTATAATGCATGATGCAGTATACAAGTACTACTATCACTAAGGTCTTTTCAACATAATATATGAACAGCGTCGTTTCAATGTCCTTTCTGGGTCATTTTTCGACGAGGGATTTGCATCATACAAAAAACGGACGTCGGATCAACGTCGAAAGCCGACCAAATGTAGACTCATTGAATTAAGACGTCGTTCCGACGTCGGTATTGGGTAAACTGACGTCGCGACCACATATCAACCTAAATCCGACGTCGATATGGCGTCATGTGTTTTCTGGGCAGTATACAATTTTTTTTTCCAAATCAGTCCGCATTTGTTTCAAATTTAGCTATCGACTATACACAAACTAGGTAATACACAACTAGAAAACACGAGGGGACTTTATAAACATAAGTGGATGATATAAATCGGATAATGGTTTTTAAAAAATAAAAACGATACGCTAGGCTATGGAATAGCCATGGATAGAAAATTGCGTATTTGATTGACAAGGGTGTGGTGGCTCATGATGTATTTGTTTACTCAAATCAATAATTTTCGATATTTTTGTCATGTCGGATTCTACATACACAACTGGACCATTATGGTACAGCTCGCTGATCACTCTTAGGTAAAATCACAATTTTGTAAAATGGTAAAACTGGAGAAATTAAATGTTGTTCTAGCGTATTTAATTCTTCAAAAGGAGCTTTATCCATTTCTAAATTATTTATCATTGCTTACACAGATAAGAGTTACACGTTTTACACACAATTTGCTTCTCTCCTTTTAACATTTCTTTCAACCTTTCATCTTTTGCATTAAATTCTTTCTCGTGTACTTGGCTTCGAAACATAAACCTTTTACAGCACACACAAATAAACACCGGTAGCTCTTTATTCTTCCGCAAAAA
>MJUU01049876.1:26319-52537 GCA_002080025.1 Modiolus philippinarum
ATATAGAATTGTGTTTTTGCGGAAGAATAAAGAGCTACCGGTGTTTATTTGTGTGTGCTGTAAAAGGTTTATGTTTCGAAGCCAAGTACACGAGAAAGAATTTAATGCAAAAGATGAAAGGTTGAAAGAAATGTTAAAAGGAGAGAAGCAAATTGTGTGTAAAACGTGTAACTCTTATCTGTGTAAGCAATGATAAATAATTTAGAAATGGATAAAGCTCCTTTTGAAGAATTAAATACGCTAGAACAACATTTAATTTCTCCAGTTTTACCATTTTACAAAATTGTGATTTTACCTAAGAGTGATCAGCGAGCTGTACCATAATGGTCCAGTTGTGTATGTAGAATCCGACATGACAAAAATATCGAAAATTATTGATTTGAGTAAACAAATACATCATGAGCCACCACACCCTTGTCAATCAAATACGCAATTTTCTATCCATGGCTATTCCATAGCCTAGCGTATCGTTTTTATTTTTTAAAAACCATTATCCGATTTATATCATCCACTTATGTTTATAAAGTCCCCTCGTGTTTTCTAGTTTTAAATTTATACATTACTGTTCTTATTCTTTTTATCATATCTATATTTATAAATCTAGCTAAGCGATATTGCAATACCAATCCCATCATCCTCTACAAACCTGTTCCCAGTACCACCTATAGTAAATGTTTATAATACTTTTCAACTTCCACAAGGAAACAGAAAAATTAAACCCCGCCCCGTTTTATCAGGACGAAACTGGACGCCATTTTGATTTCGAGAATCTGAAATTCCTATTGGTCAATAGTCTTCTGCGCAAGCGTACTCCTTACCTCCCCCCAAGAACTATCTATATAGCTAGGCTATTCCATAGCCTAGCTAATTATGTGTATTGGAATGAAATAGTATATTTGCAGGATTATTTTTGTTTCTTTTGTGCTGTATTCGTAAAGGATTATTGTGTTTCCAAATAATATCTTTATATTTCTGACAGTATTTATATAGTTGACAGGTAAGCCAAAGCAAAATAAGTTAATACACAAGCACAACCATGCAATGTCAGTTCACTCATTAAAGTATTTCCATACATGCCGTATAAGATAGCAAGATTTTCTCTTGAGGAAGTCATTTATTTGTATCACATTTTGAATTTCGGTTTTAAATATTTGAAACATATCGACTTTTTTACACCTTTTTTTCCGAAATGAAATAAGATTTGTAAATACTAAAATAAATTAAGGTCAATATATAATTTAGTTGATAATAATCTTTGTCATCAATTTTATAACCAAGGCTAAGGTTTTCAAATGGAAAATGTTGTTATTTATCATTAAATAACTAAACAATTTTCTAATTTCATTCCAATACGAATCATTATATTGACAGCTCATAATCTTCTATTTGTTTACAAAAATTACACTTGTTATCTTGAGTAATTTTCCATGTAGATAAGATACTTTTAGATGGTAATATAAAATGTATCAATTTCCATTTAAACATTTTTAACTTGTTATCATTTAAAAAATTGAATGTGAAAAATAAAGTATTTTCAAAAAGGCTACGCATTGAGTATTCATTATCATTAGAAATGTGTTTCCATTTCAAAAATCCAGTCGGCATAGTTTTTTTCTTTTGAACGAATTTTTGTTGTTCATATTCTCATTAATTTGATTTCCTTTTATGAAATTTGAATATTTGAGTCTATATTAACTTTTGTTCTATAAGAATAATCATTTTTTAATTTATTTTTCCAGTGTTTTGGAATTGCGTCTTTAACTCGTTTGATTTCAGATATCCAATTTCTTTTTGTAGATAGTTTAGATAATATAATGTTTTCCGATATATTTCCATACTCATCTAGTATGTCATTTACATAAATTATATCACTATCAATCCAATTTTTATAAAAAAGACATTTTCCATTAACTTTAATAAAATTATTCCCCAAAATAATCTGTTTCCTAATGTCTCTTAAGTTATTTGGTTCACTTTTTTGTTTATCTATAACACTGAACCAAGATTTTATCAGTTCTTGATAAAAAGTTGGAAGAGCGAGCATCTTTTTTTGAAACAACTTTAGTATTCCGTTAGATTTTACTTTAAAAAGAAGCAAATTTTTCCCAAATTCTTCAAAATATAAATGTGGTATAATAGTCCACTTCGCTTTTTTTTCACTTATAAATTTAATTATCCACTTGACTTGGAACGATTTGATATATGAATCAATATCTATCATTTTGAGCCCCCTTCTTCATAATTATTTGCTAATATATCTCTTGAAATTTTGTCTCTTTTACTATTCCATATGAATTCATAAATGGAAGTTTTAATATGTTGTAGTTCTTTTTTCCCAATGATAGCATTAGACGCAATATAAGTGATATTTGGAAGGGCCAATGCCTTTATTATTGTTATTCTACCAATTAAAGTTAGATTTCTTTTCCTCCAATCAGCTATTAGTTTATCAAGTTTTGTTACTGCCTTTTCTATATTGAGTTTTTGACATTCTTTATAATCATACCCAAAATAGAAGCCTAAACTTTTAACTGGTTTACTTGTCCAATTTATATTTTCATATTTGTCTTTACAATGTTTTAACTTGCCGAGCCAAATTCCTTCTGTTTTACTTCTGTTCAGCTTTAAACCAGATAAGTTACCAAAGATTTCAAGGATATTCAGGGCTATTTTGATATCTTTTTTGGATTTCAAAAAAAGAGTAGTGTCATCTGCCAACAAACTACATGTCATACCCTTTTTATCAATAAAAACTTTATGAAAATGGTCCCAAAAAGGAATTCTGTGGATTTTTAAACAAATGCCATTTATTTCACGGACTAGTTGATTTTCAGGGGACTGGTATTTTTACCCGAGCCTGGAATTCTTCAGTTTCGCCCGCTTCGCGGGCCATATTATTTTTTCCCATATATATACACTATGCTAGGAAATTTGTTGAGTCAGGCTTTTTTTCTAATGGACAGGATCAGGACCAGATTATTTTTTTCAACCCAGATGCTGGTCAGGTCTAAAAAAAATACCTGTGTTTCTGGTAACATACTCTTTAAAATTAGGGTCGGTAGGTAGGCATTTTTTTTTTTTGTATTTTTCCAAAACTTTTTACATAGACATATAGAGAGTAACTTCTGGGCTTTAACAGTGCTTCTTTAAAAATCGCCAAAAAAACTTTAGGGTAGGCATTTTCAGCCCCAAAAATCTAGGGTCGGTCGGGTTACCGGAAACACAGATTTTTTTTTATTCTGCTTCAGATAAATTTTGGGGAAAAAATGGGCCAAAATTTTTTTTCTCTAAAAAATACCAGCCTCCCACCAACCCCTCACCCCTGAAAACCAAATGGTCGGTGCCTTAGCAAGAAATGCACAGGTAAATTTTACTTGTGGAAATACAATTGAACACTGAATGTACGTAGCTGGGTCATTTACCAATGCGCCAAAAATTGATAAGGGTAAGGATGTTTTGCTTTCCTGAATGGGGGAATATCTTGAAATTTTGTCCGAGCTTTTTGTCCTCTGAAAATCAAAAACTTGAAAAAATCCAAAGTGATATAAAATTAAAATGTGAAAAACGTTATTTTCAGAAGACATATGGCAAAATGAGGGTTACTTTTTTATGCAAATTTATGAATATTCATACGCAGTTATACAACGTGATCATAAAGAAGTGCCCGAATCCACTTTTTCAATACTAGCGTTCTACGGATAATATTATCTATTTCACCGTATTCGACTCTAATTTTACCTGGATAAATAAAGTTTCCGGCGCGAATTTCATGAAATGAATGTGAAATCTGTGTAAATGTTGACAAAATTGGGACAGTGTCATAAGGTCCTCATCAAAAACATGCATTTTTCAACATTCTTGGGAACCTTTATTTTATTTCTGTTGATGTAAGTAGGAATATCAATCAATTATTAGTAAACAGTTGATTATTCTTATCATAGCCAGAAATCAGCATCGGTTTGCTCATTTGCATATTGTAATAGGTGGATCAAGTTTGGGTATCGACAATCCCATTGAACTGATAGGCAAAATAACGAAAAACATCATTATTTTCTTAATACGGGGCTGTACATCAAGTGCGGGGACACATTTTGACAGAAAATTCAATAATAAATCACACGAGTCATATCAGATTGTCCTCGGAGATAATTTCGAGGTTCCTCAGCCCTTTGAAAATTTGAAGCGTGAGACCTTTAACATTTCATATTAAATATTTTGGGAAAATGGCTGAAAATGTCAAAATCCCCCACTTCGTTGCCACAATTTACCTACAAAGTCATTACAAAAACAAGTTGCGGGGGCAGAAATTAAAACTTCGAATCTCAAAAAAAATGCCACAACAAACCTTTTTCATGTAGTTTTTAAACTCGAGGTTCCCACGGAAGGTAAATATGCATCGATTTCAAAACGTATCAAGTCATCAAACTTGATTTTTCTCTGAAAATTCACGACTGGCGTTTTGTTTTGACATTGAAAACGTCATACGGAAATGTTATAGTGAGTCTAAAAAAGAAATCGGTAACGGATAAACCAAAAAACCCGTGTTTTACAGCAACGAAAGCAGTTTGACGACTTCTGCGTTTTCGAGGAATCCATCTTGTCACGTGGTTATTTTCTAATGAATATTCATAAGAAAAACCGACCTTCATTTCTGGATATGTATGACAAGTTGTTTACATGTCGAGATTTCTTCACAATTTCAATTTCAAATCACAGAATATCGACACTTTGCAATATTTTGACAAAGGCAATCATGACTATGCAGTTCGCTTCTAATATTATTTCCTTCTGGGAACCTTGAATTTTTAAGATATTTCATTCATTTGAGTATCTGGTGAAAGAAGGAAACGTAATCGTGTGTATCATGGTATATTTCATTCATGTAAACTGACATTTTCTATAAAATGTCCGGGTCCTTCATGAAAAATGTTTCATTTCTATTCAGTGTTTTTGATATTTTGACGGCATATTGTCTAAAAATGGCGACATATGCAAATGAGCAAAACGGTCAGATTTTTCCATGCGCAATTTGATTAAAATATTGAATTATCACAGAATAAAAGTACACCAGATCGCGCCAAATATTGCGCCGTTTGATGCTGCAATTACTAATGTTGCCATGGAAACGAGATCTCGTTACCCGAGATTGTCAAGGCTTTCCGAGGAAATAGGGTACTTTTAATAGAGAGAACAAAAAATCCTACTTTTTATTTTATCTTCAAAATTTCATAACTCTGTTTATTACAAATGTATCAAATACAATTTCGTAATTCTCCTTTCATGTCAAAATTTCTACATGAGCTCCATGAAGCTTTAACTTCCTTCCGGTGCGCGTTACGCGCGCTTAAGGTAGATCGGTAGTCTTCCGCCATTTTGAATTTGTTATTTATACTGTTGTGCTATCATCTGCTTTTTAAATATGCAAATATTTTTATTTGTACTGCATCAATAATTATTATATCAGTGACACAAAAAGCAAAGGATCTTCATTGACTTAATTTAATATGCATTTATCTAATTGGATGATGTTTGGTTATTTGATAATTAAATAGTTTGGAAGACGATATTTGAAAAAGGGAGATAATCTGATGAAAATATTTTACATCGATATCACTATGAAAATTCACATATTTCAAATTATATGAAAAACAAAGTCGTTGACTCCCATTTTTCTTTATATGTTTTGAAAGTATGTTCAAAGGGCTAATATATGTGTAAAATAAAAAGAAATATATGGAATAGTTTTAAAGAAAACAACCAAATATCTGTTTTTCCCTATATATTCATTAGAAATATTTGATTATTTTGATATCAGTTATTTTAAAAACAAGCACGGTGACCCCCCTTTTTTATTTTTTAATTTCAATGCTAATATAATAAGGAAACTTTCCCGAGAAAATAAAGAAAACCTATGGAAAAAAATTTTGGACTACCCATCTACCTTAATCCTACACATAGTTAACGGAAGTTGAAGGAAAAATAGAAACACGGTATACAGAAATTGATGATCAAATTTTGACATTTCTTAGTATTTATGGGGGGTTACGCCCCCTATTAAGTTGAATTCACTGGCATAGATATTTAGAAATTAGTCAGTTAACCCTTTCAAAATAAAATAATTAATAAGTTAAATAAAATAAGATAAGATAGAATAAATAGCCAATATCATTGACCTAATCTGGAAGGACATAAAAAGTCTGTAAAAATTCAGTGCTCAACAAACGAAAGTTCAAATCAACAATCTATCATAGAATGCATAAAAAAATTGTGAAACTTTTTACTTACATCATTATGGAGAATTTAAAAAAATCTAAGTATTTTCATCTAGTACATTGTACACAAAATATTTATTGAATGGCTTCCTGGTTTTAACTAGTTATGCACGTATATTCACTGTGCATATATTTAAATGTATATCTATTAAAAATATTTAAAGGTAAACCTAAGTTGTTATCTCTTTAAAACATACTATACTTAACGTAAATCAACAGTTTGTTGTCGAAAACGACTTAGTACTACGGGGTTTCAAAACTGAGCATCATTCTAATTTTATACGCAGAAACTAAATTCACACTAACTTCGGTATTTTGTTATTTTACATGACATATTTCACACTTATGGCCGTTGACCTCCAATTGTCATGTTCTAATCAAAAAGTCAAAAACGAAAACAAATATATGCGAATCTGAAGACTATATGCAACAATTTTACATGCGACAAAATCTCTAAAGATACATGGTAGATGTTATAAATGGAAAACGCTTTTATTGTTGTTCTTCAAGTCACCATAAGGCCTTCAACAAAGAGCTTTGCTCATGCCTCATAGTGAGTTCAAGACGCCCCCCTGCACCGGTTTGAGCGGAATTCATTGATAGACATCGAACAACCCTACACCCATGTGTCTTTTGGCCATGGATGCGGGAACATACATACAAATAACTAGCAAAGTGTTTTTATAATCGGTGTCATTCGTTGCCCGACAATAAGATTAACAGAAGACAATTACAACATACAATCAACCTCAGAGCACTCATTGAGTAAATCGTTAGAAAAACTTAGCATTATAAAATAGTGAAATGTGTTCACTATAAGCTGGTGGTCAGAAAAGCATTTTGAAATTATATACATAATGCCAAAGTTTGAAATACATCGGCAAACGAATACCGAAGCAAATAAGATCAAAGGGGAATTCCAAAAATCAAAAGTCCAAAATTACGGCAATTCATATCCAACACTAATTGAGACAGCATGATAAAGACAAATAAATAAAAATGAACATCCACGCCACAAAACTAAAGCACTAGCAGTTGGAACCCCTACAAAAACTGAGGTATCATCAGTTGCTGCGGAAGGGTAAGCATGATCTGCTCCACGTTTGGCACCCGTCAAACTGCCAGTAAAAAGTCCGGTTTTGTTACAGTCGGTGTTAGTCAGTCCGGTAATAAACTCTGGATGGGGTCAATTACATTCAAATGTAATCAATTACATTACAGATTACATTCAGATTTTCATGATTACATTACAATTTCAATTACTTCTTTTTTAGAAATGTAATCAATTACATTACAAATTACATCTCAAATGTAATCGATTACATTACAGATTACCTTTGTAGGCTACTTTATCTCCGTTTACTCTACATTTACTTCATATAGTACAAGATGTCTCTTTGGTTTACATTTACGTGTACTACGTTTTATAAAAGATTTTAAACTTTAAATCTTAATAAATAAATAAACTTTAAATCTTAATAAATAAATAAACTTTAAACTTTAAATCTTAATTAATAAATATTCCACATGCTACTTCATTTAGTACAAGATATCTCTTTGACTTACATTTTCTCAATATTACAGTAATATCTGACCTACATTTACTCCATATAACAAAAGATGTCTGTGTTGAAGTTAAAATAGAAATCTGTTTCTGTATTCACTAAAAAATTACATTCCATAATATAGTGAAATTCACCATCGAGATGTTACAGTTTGTTTACACTCTATTTTTTCTGCCAATATTATTAAAACACCCAGTTTTTATTGGATGTTTATGATTTGATGTTCTAAATTTACAAAGTGAACATAAAATGTTTTCATATAAAATTTTAAGTAATTTACAAATTCAAAGGAACCTTTAAATAATTTATAATTTAAAGCTTTTGGTGAATTTTGTAAAAAAAAGAGTACCATTCTTGTACAAATTGTTCTCAAAGTCGGTTCTTTATAATTGTTATGATCCATTTTGAATTTTGAAAAACTCCTGGGCTAGATATAAGAGTTGCTTGTCATATCGAGATATATATTTGATCCATTTTCATCAATGAAAAGTTGATATTTAAAAGTTTATTTGATACATATGGTAGTTTTATCTATATTTCTTGTAGTTTCCTAGTAACTTAATTCTAAATCATACCCAATTAAAGAAAATTTAAGATTTGCTGTCTGTCTCCCCTTAGAAAAGACCATAATTTTTGTTTTTTCTGCATTAATTTTTAATTTCCATGTATATGTAACCATTTATATCTTAATAATATTGTAGAAACAGAAAATATAGACAACTTATGTAAAAACTTTGTAATACTTCGACCATGTCTACAAAAGTGTGACAGGATTAACAAGAGGCCAATGGCCACGTAGCTGGATGGGCAAAGGTATTTAGTATTGAAATAATAAGCCACAACCACAGTTTGCAATGGGATTTGATCATATAAAGTCTTTACACTCAAAACAGTTCATGGTCAGATTACCCATGACAGAAAATGTAATGATTTGTAAGATTTGGTTAAAGCATTTTTTTCAAACAGTTCACTGTATGAGTAACAATTGCAAATACTCGCCAAATCGCATCATAAACCTGTCAATCCTTTCAGGTAGTTAATACTGAGGAGAGTGGACCCCTGCCAGACTGCAAAAGTTTATTGTATTTTGTCTTTTCTTTTTATGTAATGTATTTTTATTTGTATTTTCGTTCATACCACCAGCCGTCTTGGGCATAAATGTGCATTAATGAATAAATATTGATTATTATTTTATATCATCTGATGCGTTTACACATTTGACATCATCAATTATGTCACTCTGACCTTTGTTGTAGAAAAACAGTTAGTTCAAAATAAACAACCGCTCGGATCGTCATTTTTTTTATTTATCAACAACTTGTTAAAAGATCCTATTAAAAGATTAGAAATCATCAAGTGCAGACGTAAACATACTTTCACGTGAAAATTCTTCCGATAGTAATCAGTAAAAGCTGAACGACCTTTAACGGTATGAAATAAATATCTAATCTTACAAAATCATTTCTCACTATATATAATCACTGAAATTAAAATCAATTAAAAATTATAATCTCTTCAACAATGTGATAAAAAAGAGCTGATTTGAAACAATGCGCTATTTTTTGCCAGTTATCGTATAAGGAACATTCACCTGTCGCTGAAGTACTTTCCCTTGATAAATACCACGTGCATTGTAGACGATTGACAAAT
The DNA here is from genome assembly GCA_002080025.1 of Modiolus philippinarum. Lineage (NCBI taxonomy): Eukaryota > Metazoa > Mollusca > Bivalvia > Mytilida > Modiolidae > Modiolus > Modiolus philippinarum. Next base: position 35,807 of record MJUU01049876.1, read on the forward strand.
TATAATCTAATGAAAGTGATAAACACGCAAAGATTGACACAACCAAGGCGGAGCGAACCAAAAAATACAAATTAATTAATTAAAAATCAGTACCGTATCCAAATGTTCTGAACATCAATAGGGTTCTGTATAATGCCAAGCCGACATAGAATCTCAAAATTTGTGGCATAACTTGCATTCTTGCGAAAGTTATCGTTTATACATCAACTTTAAAATCGGGTGATCCCTATAGCTTGATGGGCTCCGCCCATCCAGCTAAAAAAAAATTTTATTCTTTGGAGTTTTTAGAAAACATATGTTTTTACAACATTTAAACATAAAAAAGTAAAGATATCATTTTTAATCATCAATTTTTTTTTTTTAATTTTAAACTTTTAATTTCTCTTTTAAATTTTTTTATATATATTTTTATATATTAAGTTTTGCATTTCATTTCTTAAACTTCTTTCCTAAAATTGCAGTTTTTGATAAGTAATCAAAATGTAATCTAAATGTAATCATGATTACAGGGTAAAATTGAATGTAATTGATTACATTACGATTACATGTAATCAAAAATACAGCTGATTACAATTACTAATTACGATTACCCCATCTCTGCTCATTTTTGAAACAGAAAAATTGTAATGGTCTGTTACAAGAACGGTCGTCAAGTTGGTTACTTATTCCCTATTCCCTATTCACCATCTACTTATTCCCTATTCCCTATTCACCATTTACTTATTCCCTATTCCCTATTCGCTATTTACTTATTCCCTATTCCCTATTGGCTATTTTCAATGTACTTACCGGTATTCCCTATTCCCTATTCGTCATTTACTTATTCCCTATTCCCTATTCGTCATTTACTTATTCCCTATTCCCTATGCGATATTTACTTATTCCCTATTCGCCATTTACGTATTCCCTATTCCCTATTCGACATTTACTTATCATCCTTAAATTGTCTGTTGATTGATTGATTGATTGATTGTTTCTTTTGATTAATTGATTGATTGGTTAGTAAGTTGATTGATTTATTGGTGTTTAACACAAACTTTAGCAATAATTCAGATATATCAAATAAAAAAGCCATTTAAAATATAGTAAGGCCATGTATAAATAAAACAAATTTCTGAAAGACCCTCTTCGTATAGAGAGTGTACTATAGTATGAGGGTGGTAAAGGGTTATTTTCGTGCAACGTTTTTGGCGTTTTATAAATTCGTGTTTTCGTGTTTTGTGTTTTTATTCCTCTTTTTTTCGTGTTGGCATTATTTCACGTGCCTCGTTTTTGTCCATATTTTGAGCTCGTGATTCGTTTTGGATGCATTATATTTCGTGCGTGTTCCTGTAAAAAATTGGGACTTGTTACAATTAAAATTGTAATTGTACCGGAAAGTATCCTAGAGCAAATTTTCACAGATTTTCATTGATTTTAAGACCTTTCAGGTAAAAAAAAACTGCATGAATTACCATAAATGATAATGACTTCAAGTTATAGGATAACTACGAGCAGCAATTTTCCGTGTTTCGAGATTAACATTTTTTATCACTCGTGTTTCGTTTTCGACAATTTTTAAGCACGTTCTTTCGTGTTAGGGACCCCCCTTTACCACCCCCTAGTATACACAGCATTCGTATTTGAAAAATACTGTAGAAGCAGAGGCTGACGCCTATGAAATAACTAATATTTCGTGAGACAGGTACGTCTAAAATATCGAAACTATTGTATAACTATTGACAATTTGATCTATAAGCTTACTTAAGATTTGTAATATGAAAATGCGCATAATGTAAGAAGGTTTACTCACTTTCGCAAAACTAGAGCTTATAACGGCATTAAACAAAAAGGCAAAAACTACGATTTTTATTAATCACATAACATATATTATTGTCAGAATGGAAGATGCATTGTTTGAAAACGTATTTTTTTTGAAAAATACTGTTATACGTATATGCAAATGTCATTTTTCGTCCGTCGTCGAAATTATTGCTAGAATTGACGTTACGCTATCATGCGCAACGTCTATATTATTGTCAGAATGGAAGATGCATTGTTTGAAAACGATTTCTTTTGGCAAATACTGTTCTCTCAGAACTTCAGAAAATCACCCAAGTACTAGAGGATCAAGGAAAAATTTCTTACCATATTTATTTTAAAGAATTAGATAATTAGATAAGAAATTTTAGAATGACTTCAGTATAAAAAAGGATGCATTTTTTCAGTTTAACATACATAAGATTTTTAACACTAGCGGCAGCACATTCTCTATACCAGAGACGTCACAGCAGCACGTGATTGATAAATATATTAACAAAAACTTACTTTTATTCATTCATTTCTACAGGAGACATCGTTCCGATAGGGTGTGTACCAACAAAAGCTTCCTTTCAATGGTATTTTCTGGTATATCAATTGAATTGCTAGATGTGAAATCACTCCATTAGCACCCCATGCTCCCATGGAACCCTGTTACCTATTCGTTGCCTATTCGATTTTCGCACGTAAATTCTTTCTTAAGAGTTACTATGTGTTGTTTTGTATTATCTATTGCTAGATGTGAAATAACTCCATTAGCACACATGTATACGTCTACATGCTCCGCTGGAACCCTGTTACCTATTCGTTGTCTATTCGATTTTCGCACGTTATCTCCCTCTTGTGATTTGCTATGTGTTGTTTTGTGTTATCTATTGCTAGAAATCAGTTGCTAGATGTGAAATCACTCCACCAGCACACATGCATACGTCTCCATGATCCGCTGCAACCCTGTTACCTATTCGTTGCCTTTTCGATTTTCGCACTTAAATTCTCTCTTAAGAGTTGCTTTGTGTTGTTTCTTGTTATCTATTGCTAGAATTGAATTGCTAGATGTGAAATCCCTCCATCAGCATACATGCATACGTCTCCTTGATCCGCTGCAACCCTGTTACCTATTCGTTGTCTATTCGATTTTCGCACGCTATCTCCCTCTTCTGATATGGTATGTGTTGTTTTGTGTTATCTATTACTAGAATTGAATTGCTAGATGTGAAATCACTCCATCAGCACACATGCATACGTCTCCATACTCCCCTGGAACCCTGTTACCTATTCGTTGCCTATTCGATTTTCGCACGTAAATTCTCTCTTAAGAGTTGCAATGTGATGTTTTGTGTTATCTATTGCGTGCTAGAAATGAGTCGCTAGATGTGAAATCACTCCATAAGCACACATGCATACGTCTCCATGCTCCGCTGGAACCCTGTTACCTATTCGTTGTCTATTCAATTTTCGCACATTATCTCCCTCTTGTGATTAGCTATGTGTTGTTTTGTGTTATCTATTGCTAGAATTGAATTGATAGATATGAAATCCCTCCATCAGCATACATGCATACGTCTCCTTGATCCGCTGGAACCCTGTTACCTATTCGTTGCCTATTCGATTTTCGCACGTTATCTCCCTTTTGTGAGTTGCTATGTGTTGTTTTGTGTTATCTATTGCTAGAAACGAGTTGTTAGATGTGAAATCACTCCATTAGCACCCATGCATATGTCTCCATACTCCGATGGAACCATGTTACCTATTCGTTGCCAATTCGATTTTCGCACGTAAATTCTCTGTTAAGAGTTGCTATGTGATGTTTTGTGTTATCTATTGCAAGAATTGAATTGCTAGATGTGAAATCATTCCAACAGCACACATGCATACGTCTCCATGCTCCGCCGGAACCCTGTTAACTATTCGTTGTCTATTCGATTTTCGCACGTTATCTCCCTCTTGTGATTTGCTCTGTGATGTTTTGTGTTATCTATTGCTAGAATTGAATTGCTAGATGTGAAATCACTCCATCAGCACACATGCATACGTCTCCATACTCCGATGGAATCCTGTTACCTATTCGTTGCCTATTCGATTTTCGCAGGTAAATTCTCTCTTAAGAGTTGCTTTGTGTTGTTTTGTTTTATCTATTGCTAGAATTGAATTGCTAGACGTGAAATCACTCCATCAGCACACATGCATACGTCTTCATGCTCCGCTGGAACCCTGTTACCCATTTGTTGCCTAATCGATTTTCAACGTGCCCTGCATGTGAGACCAGATGCCAAGGAGAGACCACCGATCAAGAGACCAGGTGTACCAGAGCTTGGACCTGTAGTGAAGCAGACAAGGACAGAGTCATCTCCACCCATCGATAGTCCTGCTGAACTTATCTGTTGCCGAAAGATCCAGAGACAAGGACCCTGTACCTGAGGAACTGGAGGTCCATCAGAACAGAAGAGGCGACCGTTAACCAACCGTGTCCAGGACCGGTTCCACTTCACTCTGGACCATCTTGATCTGACGATTTAACCTTTGAAGAGACCACAGCTTTGAAGATAAACCTGTCCTTTGGGTTTATCCTGAGACACGCAGAGACTGGAGAGCTGCAGTACTACCATCCGAACCAGAACAATGCCAGGTTTTTTGAGACGGCACATCTCATTAAACGGCCGAAGATTTGGATGACAGACAGAATGTCTTAGAGTATGTGTGGCGACAGAGAAAAGATACCAAATGGGTAGTCCATCTGCTGACGAATGTTAGATAATGAGCTGATCCAGCATCCTATTGGTGACAGAGTGGTTTTGTCTGATTACCTGTACCTGAACAGAGGAGTAGCAGCCTTAGTTCGTGGATCCAATGGTATGTATGAGGATGATCTGTGTTTTTTTTTTAGGTGTTTGGCCGTACACATAGGTGCTGCAGTGAGAGATGTCGAGACTCCAGTCATGACATACTACAGAGAGTAGCTCCAGAACAGACAGATGGCTGCTTCAAAGTTCCAGGGTGTGTTTGGATGACTTGGTGGTGCTGGAGCAGTTTTCCAGGTCAACATGTTTGTCTATGACCTCCAGCAGACAGAATATGGAGATGTAGCAGCTAAATTGGTACGACGATCACCTTACAGCTACGAGAGCGCGATGAACCTGAACCTTTTACCAGCAGCATTTTAGCTACATTACATATATGGACAATTACAGCCACAGCTACCTGTGTTGGAAGTGTCACAGACTGTGGACCCATATTGGTATGCTGCATCATCATGAGAAGACCTGCACTGGAAAGGTAATATACACGTTTCCTGGAGTCTCACGATCTTTGAGCAGTTGGAAGACGAGTCCATCTACATATAGCAGATGAAGATCGGTATTATCCTTACAAGGCCAAATATGACATCGAGGTGATGCTGCAGCTACAGAAAGAAGACCTTCGGAAAAAGTGGAATGGACCAAGTAACAAGTCCTGCGAGCGTAACTGTGTGTTCCAACGTGCCTGGGTACACGGTACCAGTGTGCTTTGTGTCCGAGGTTGATTCAAAGAAGACTGAGGAACCCTGTTTGAGCTACCTGACAGGATTCAGCGATAATGCCTACAGAAAACTGATGGATAAGTACGAATATGTGTTCTAGGAGATCCAGGAAAGACTTGAGAGGAAGCACTGCCTGCATGAGATACAGCAGAAGTTGGAGTGAAAGCGTTGCCAGTGGTAGGATATAACTAAAGCAAATATAATGTTAATACCATGGACATTTTTTTTTTTGCAGAACTGGTGAAGAGTCATAAGATAAACTACGTGGTGGAGAGAAGTAACAACTTTATGTGTGTGAAGAATGAAGTGCTGAAGTTCCTGGATACTACCAAACTACCAACTACTTGGCACCTGGATTTAGCTACAGTCAGTCCCTGAAAGCGTATGGTTGTGTGGAGGAGAAGGGATTTTTCCCTTATTAGTGGATGACGTCCTTGGAGAAATTGGAGGTGAACCAGTTGTCAGCCCACGATGCCTTCTTCAGCAGTTTGAAGAACAGTAACATTACAGAAGAGTACCAGCTGTGCCAGAGAGTGTGGGAACCAGCAGATGACAAGCATGAGGGAGTTCCTGGATTGGTACCACAATAAAGATGTAGAGCCTATGTTGGAAGCCATCGAACTTATGTACCAGTACTACCACACCCAGAACGTGGATATCTTCAAAGATGGAATCAGCCTACCAGGGCTGACGTTAAAGTATATGTTCCAGGACTTGGAGAGCTACTTCACTTTGCCTGATGAAATGAACAAAGACTTTTGCGTCGGAGAAAGACTCCTAGAAGAAACGAGAATATGGCCATCGACTGGTTGGAATGGGAAGCTCATCAGACACCAGGGCAAAGAAAAGCTGATTGAGATGAGAAGATTGCCTGTAGATGGTTATGTGAATGAGACCAACATGGTGTACGAGTTCTAGAAATGTTACTGGCATGGACATGATTGGGTGTTAAATAAGGGGTAGACAGTTAAGAAGGCCAGACGAAGGAACTAAGGTACCAGCAAACCCAGAAGAAGATACAGTACTTGGTGGAGAATGGTTATGGTGTTACACAGGTATAGGAATGTGAATGGGAGAAGATGAAGATGAAAGATCCGGCTGTGGCAGATTTTGTTAAGAACAGTTAGAGTTCGTGTGATGTCAGAGCAGTTTGTTTGTGAAGCAGTGTTGGATAACCGGATCTTTGGTGCTGTGGAAGTCGGCTTGGAAGTACCCGACGACCTAAAATAAATGAGAAGTTTGAAGAGATGTCTCTTATCTTCAAGAAAATAGAAATGTCCAGGGAGATCATGATCCAGAAGAGGAAGTGCATGATTAGTAGCATATTTGAAGAGAAGATCCTGATCATTACACAGTTGCTAAAGTGGTATGTGCAACATGGATTGAAGGTGACGAAGATTCATCAAGTGGCGGAGTTTACTCCAGCTAGGCCAGATGTGTCCAGCTGTTTGGTGACCAAGTGAATTATACCAAAAGAGCTGGAGATGCGGATCCCAACAAGAAGCTGAGACGATGAAATTGGATGACAACTCATCCTATGGAAAGACGGTGACTAACAAGGAGCGCCATACTTCTGTGCTGTTTTGTCAGGACACGAAAGTGAGTCGACATCTGATGGATCAATCCTTCGGGAGATGCAATTAGCTGGACGAGACAACGTTCGAGTGGAGATGAGCAAAAAGACCATCCACCTGGACCTTCCCCTGCAAATTGGATTCTTTGTGTTCCAGTGTGGGAAGCTGGAGTGCTGGAGTTTGATAACAAATTCCTTGATGTATTTGTTGACAGGAGGGATTTCCAGTATCGTTCTATGCACACCGATAGTGAATACAAGGCTCTATCTGCAGAGACTTTAGAAGAGGTGATCAAGCCAGAGATAAGACAGCGGTAAGAAATGGAGAAGACCAATTGGTTTTCTAGGAAGGACTTTCCAAAACATGCAGCGTACGACAACGGGACTCAAGGCTTGTTTAAGGAAGAGTAGAGTGGATATGGTATCATGGCCCCCTACTGGTTCGGAAAAAAAATGGTAAGTTCAGTTGCAAGTGAATCAATAGGAGGGCCAACCAGGTGACAAAGGAAAAGTATATAGATGTATTACTCACGAAGAGTTCTGGTACTGGTACCAACAGAAGCTTCACAACACTTGACAACCAATTCTTTACGTACCTTCAAGAGAAGATTGGTTTCTCGTACTTCCATCCGAAAAGACGTCTGCTGGCTGATGGAGAGTCTAAAACACCGCTGGTGATGTGAACTTTGGAAGGTAGGTTTCCCAATTGTTGTATTTAAACGTTGGGAGACTTATCATTCAATGCATGAACAGCCCTCTTTGTACAAAATTCGGCTAGTTTTTGATAAAAGAATTTTAAGGAAAAAAAAATTAAAAAAAGTTAATGCAGCCTATCCTGCGGGATAGCCGGTCACGATTCCGGATAAATGCAGAGTGGCTTTTTTTTTAAGGAATTAAACTTGATACACAATAAGATGGTTCCAGAACAATGGTTAGAGTTCCACTAAGATGATTGAAGAAGTCAATGGTTAGACTTGCAGAAAGAAGTTTATATTTCCAAATTTCAAAAGAAGATGATTGCTCCAGAACAATGGTTAAAGACGAACTGGTGAAAGAAGTCAATGATTATAGTTCCAGAAAGAAGTTTTTTCCAAATGGTTAGTGTTTCCAAAAGGTAAGTCATTTTATAACTTTAACTTGAGTTCAACAAGAGATTGGAAGTCTCGAACTTGAGTTTTTGACTCTAACTTTAACTTAAGGTAGTAGACCCGTGGTAAGAGGAGATAACTCCTTTTTATATAAAAATTTCTTGTTGTGATTGGTATGAATAAAAAACAAGATTTATATTATTTTTTCAAAAAAATTAAATGTCCATTTAAAATTTAAAAATTTAGAACTGTATATCGAAAATCTTACGATGAAACTTTTTAATCTTTTTTTAAGTATATTAGCACATAATTGTTTCATGTTGTGAATTTAAAGAAAACTGAATGTGTGGAAAATTTTTGGGTTACCCCGGGTCTACTACCTTAACTTAAACTTTAACTTATACTTGAGTTCAACAAGAGATTTGATATCTCGAACTTGGGTTTTAACTTTAACTTTATATTTATCCCCGCACTTTCGAAGAAAGTTCGGGGATAATGTTATACCCTCCGTCTGTCCGTCTGTCCGTCCGTCGGTCCGTCCGTCACACTTTTCTTGTGACTCAAACTCCTCCTACATTTTTGGATTTAATTTTGTTGTAGAATTGTTGCATATAGTCTGTAGATGCTCAATAAGCTTTCGAATTTTTGATATTGGTCTTGGTGCAAACAAGAGGCCCCATGATGTCAATTTTAACAAAGACCCAAAGATTGGGATTTTGACACATGTGGCATGTGACGCAAACTCCTCCTAAATTTTGGGATTTGGGTATTAAATCTTTATGCAGAATTGTTGCATATAGTCTACTGATTTGCAAGAGCTTTTGGAATTTTGATTCCGGTTCCAACTTTGGTAAATTTCCTGAAAATGTCAAAGACGCAATTTTTTAAAAATTTTTTCGCATATTATCTTATATTCTGACAAGTGTTTGGTGAAAAACAAAATTCTGATAACTTAGGATTCTGAAAGGCGGTTCCAATTTTGGTAAATTTCCTGAAAGTCTCAAAGACCACTTATTTTTTGGAATTCTATCTAGCAACTGTACTTAAAATGTTTGTGTAGTTTAGGACAAACATTTTCATCAAATGGATTTCAAAAATAGTTTATTCCAGTTTTGGTAAATTTCCTGAAAGTCTCAAAGACCACTTTTTTTTTGGAATTTTACCTAGCAACTATGCTTAAATTGTTTATTTAATTAAGGACAAACATTTTCATCGATTGGATTTCAAAAATATTTGATTCCAATTTTGGTAAATTTCCTAAAAGTCTCAAATACTACTTATTTTTTTTAATTCTACCTAGCAACCATACTTAAATTGTTTGTGTAGTTTAGGACAAACATTTTCATCAATTGGATTTCAAAAATATTTGATTCCAATTTTGGTAAATTTCCTGAAAGTCTCAAAGACCACTAATTTTTTGGAATTCTACCTAGCAACTGTACTTGAATTGTTTGTGTAGTTTATGGCAAACATTTTCATCAATTGGATTTATGCCCAGGGTGTAGATTAACTGTTTTTTGTGGGGATAGCTGTCGTTTCCGACAGCATCTAGTTTTAACTTATACTTGATTTCAACAAATCTCAAGCTTAAGAAACAAAAAAAAGTTTTAAGTTGATACATGTATACAAAAAGCTGGCTGAAGAAAGGGTTAGAGTTCTAGCGAGATGAAGATGGTTCCCAAGGGTTAGAGGTGTAAAATGAAGATGGTTGAAGAAAGAGATAGAGATCCAGAACAATGGTTGGAGTTCAAGAACAATATCTAAAGATGATATGGAGAAAGAAGAAGTTAGTGGTTAGCGATCCAAATGGCTAGAGTTCCTGAAAGGTAAGTAAATTTTTTTAGTAACTGCATCATTTTGATCCGCCATAATAGGCGTTGTTGCTTTATTGTTACTGCGTCCTGGTGATCCACCATCTTTGGTGTTGTTCCTTTAAACTTTTATGTTTTTCAACCATAACCTGACGTTTTATTGTTTTGTTTGCAACTGTATCAATTTGATCCGCCAACATAGGCGTTGTAACTGTATCATTGTAACACCATCTTTTGTGATGTTTCTTTGTACTTTTTTTTAAACTTTTATTTGTTTTTAACTCTTCTTTATTGTTTTAATATTTAATTTTTCTAAGCATTAACTGTTTTGTTGTTTTCAACTTTGTTAAATTAGCAACTGCATAACTTTGGTCTGCCATTGTAGGCGTTGTTGTTTAATTGCAACTGTATCATTGTGATCCACCATCTTTGGTGTTGTTGCTTGAAACTTTAGGTGTTTTTTTAACTCTAACTGTTTTTTGTTTTGTTTAAATCTTTGTTTAGCTAGCAGCTGCATCACTTTGATCCGCCAACATAGGCGTCATTGCTTTATTGCAACTGTATCATTGTGATCCACCATCCTTGGTGATGTTGCGTTGTTTTTTTAATATTTAAAGTTTCCAACTTCAACTGTTTTGATATTTCAAACTTTGTAACACTGGTTTCAACTGGTTTCCAAAAGTTACCAATGGTAACAGAAGACGGCTAGCTTGAACATGTTTCCCAAAAGTTACCCATGGTTTTGATTAGAGTGCTAACTGGTTCCCAAAATTTACCAATTGTTATAGTTAGAGTGTCAACTGGTTTCCTTTGATTACAGAAAAAGACTGGTTAGCGTTACCCATGGTTATTGTTAGAGTGCCAATTGGTTGCCTAGGTGACCAAATAGAGTTGTAAAAATAAGATGGTTATAAAAGGAAGTCAAGATGGCGGTCTCATTCAGTTCGTCATGAACAGTCTGGAGGTGCACAAGCGGATCTTGCTCGCCATGTTTCAAGAAGGAGTCAATGCTTGACGATTACATATATTATATGTGTTCACTAAAACATACTGTGAGGAATACAAAGATAAAGCGTCAGAGATCCGGGCAGCTCATCATCTTAATTGAAAAACTAGAAAAAGTGGATTGAAAGTGTACAGAATGTGGACAAATCAAATTACAGGGGGTTTGACCAATCAGAAGCCTCAATTGACAAAAATTAACCAATCAGAATGAAGGAAAATTAAGCAATCAGAAGCCTTTGAAAAATTAACTGACGAATCACAGACATGGAATCACACATAAACACTCCTTATGTGCACACGTGGTTAGATCAGCTCCGCATTTGTCCGCCATATTGGTTAGTGGATTTCCTGTGACAGATTGGTTCTTGGACATATGGATCCCACTAATGTTCACAGTTTGCACTTGGACCAATATTGACGTCCCGATGTTACCCGACATGGAACACGATATGGATACTCCTATCACCAGCCGGGGATACCTCGATACAGAAACATCGTTTTCAGCTGTATGACCGATCGTTCGACGACTTAGGAACAGCACCGCCGGAGATAAACTTGGACACTCCAGTTAACCTCTGTCGGGAAAGTACCAGTCTTCCTTCGACCCGGACACCCCAGTTGATGACCATATCTTCAGTAGGGCGGTCCGGAGTAGCTGATCAACTGTGGCCCTGAAAAGGAACTTTTGTTTAAAGTCAAGAAGAGAAAAAGACCAACTCTAGTGGGAAAGAACGTAAAATGGGCGCAATACCCCAGGTGGGTAGCCGCCGTCATAACCTAATTACTACTGCTACTACAGCCATGGAGACAATAGAGAAAGACTATAAAAGGCAGAGCATAAATAGCTTCACATCAGTAATACCTAGCAAGAAGAAGACAGATATTGTTCAAAACGCCATGGAGAAAGCTACTCAGATGAGTGCTAAAAAGACGTCAAAGACACCTTAGAAGATGCCATTAGGTAGAGAAATCTTAAGAAATGCAGAGCTTAAAGAATGGAATGGGACAAACAGAGTGGGCCTGAGATTTTGGGAGACAGACAACGTTCATACTAAAGTATACACCATTCTTACTAAAGCAGGAGTCAGCTTATCGTTTTTCCAGTGAAAAAATCTATGTGACGCTACAAAAATGATGGATGACTTGATTCAAAGAGTGAAAAATAGAGAATCAGTGGACTGGAGATAACATTTAGGAAAAGAAGATACATACGTCATTAGCAAAGCATCTCAGTCAACGTTATGTGTGATAAAGTATTCTGTTCTGAATGGTGAATGGGTCTTGTATCGTACCAAGTCAGGTATGACCCTTATTCCCTATGAATGGACGGAGTTGAAGAAGATTATAGCTGTGTTTGAAGACAGAGAACCAGAACTGAAACGGATGAAGGTAGCTACAACAACAACAACAACAACTTTTATTTGTGAATCACGACGCCCCAAAGGAGCAGAATAATTACAATTCTAATTTATTACATTTGATTAAGTTTGATTACATTGATTGGAGATAAACAAACAAATGAGTAAAATAACTAATAGTGAGGATCAAATAAGGGAGACAACAAACACAGTGTATATAGCATGTTCAATGAATTATGTGTGGAAGCAGGCACTAAAGTAAAAATAGAATATATGGATATATATAAAAAATGCTCACCTAACTTGGCAAAATTTTGACTTTCGAGCACTAAATAAATTATGTACTAATTCAATTAGTTTTTTATTGACATAATTGTCCTCATTGGACATTAGCCAAATAAATTTAGACTTAATGTCTAAAGTACAGAAATTTGGATATTTTGTGGAAAGGTCACTTAAAAAATTGGACCTTTCCTGATTAAGTGATGTACACTGAAGTAAGAAATGAATCTCATCTTCTATAATATTTTTATTACAAAGTTTACAAAATCTTTTATCAGCAGAAATATTTTGGTGTCTTCCCTTTTCTATTTCTAAGTCATGTATACTTATTCTTAATTTAGTAAGCTCATTTTTATAATTACAGTTTTCTAACATTAAGTAATTTTCTAAATGTATATTTTGTTTAAATAGTCGATATGTCCTCAATTTGTTTCCATATGTCAATTCTGGTCTGTCATTATTTAATTGATTACTCCAAATTTTGTCATAAATAGTTCTTAGCTTTTTTAGAAGAAAGACCTTCTACAAAACCCAACCAAGTGGTTATGAAGACAGACATTAAATGCCTGATCCAGGACTGTGGCATTGACTTACATGAATTTTATATTAGGGTAAGTAAAAAATGGTATTGTATTGTCAGGGTTTGTATCAATTATGCCCCCCCCCCCCCTAAAAAAAAGAAATGCTTCCACAATAACCTATTATCATCCACCAATCCATCACCACCACCAAGATACCATAGAATCACCAAAACCACCACCACCACCAGCAGTATAATCTATCATACCACTTCCACCAACACCAAGATAACTGAAAATCTTCACCACCAACACCAGGATAGGCTATTATCAAAACACCATCATAGACTTGCATCCCACCACCACCATCAGCATAGGCTATTATCCCACCATCACCACAAAGATACCTTCAATCACCTCCACATCCACAACCAGCAGCTGCAAACAGATCCGAAGATTGAGTGAAAGCAGCAGCAGCAGCAGCCACAGACAGATCCCCAGTATTGACGAGCGGCAGCAGCAACAGCAGCAGAAAGGCCCCAGTATATGTAAAAAATGCTGTTCCTGCAAAAAGGAAACATAAGTGTAATATAACTTAAGTAGTTTAAAAGAAAATAACTTTGGAATTGAAAGGCAGTTTACGGAACACATAACCATCAGCGACAGTATCGACTTTTTTTATTCTTAAATTTCGTTTCTTTTTTCTAGTGAGAAATCGGAGTGAAACAACAAATTATGTCATTTGAATTCCAACTCTCGAACAGATGTCATGCCGTGTACCTACGTCGTCACTCCAACTGGAATGAAGAAATCTGTAGAAGAAAAGGAAAAACTGAAAACTGGAAATGGGAAAATTCTTCCTAAACTATTCAAACACTGGATCTAAAACATGAGAAAAGATTGGAAGAATCAAAACCTGCATATCAACGGAAAATTCATTCTAAAGTACCCTTCATCCACACTAACCCCACACATCTAAAGCCTGAGAAAAGATAGGAAGACTCGAAGAAGTGCAACGAAGTAACGAAACACTCTGAATTGGACAAGAAGAAATTCATTTGTAAAATGTGTTCCGATTTTTGTTCCGAGTGGGCCAAAGGATTCTCTTAAGTATGTCCATCGTCTTGGTTTCATGTAATTTTGTAACACACCCGTTAAACCAACAGAATTTAATTTTAGTCTAGGAATCCAAAGTTCAAAATGTGTAATTACAACTCTTCCATCATCAGCGCCATCAGCCTTGTATAATAAATAATTGTCGTTGTTTATTTCTACTGTTATTCCCATTTGTGCTTGGGGTAAACGATTTTGTTCCAACGAGGCAAAGAAAGAAAATCTCTTTTATGGTATTTCCGCCGTTACTTCTTTTCTTGTATTAGTTAAAGCTGTTCTCGCAGCAAATCCTATATTATCAGCAGTGGTTGCAACATTATCAGGGTAAATAAAGCTGTTTTTGCCTACACTACTCACATATCCGTCTGAAAACGTAAGCAATGATTTGACGTGATTTGCTAGAGATAAATTATTACAGTCGTAAACTGTTTTTCCGTTTTGGTGGACTGTCATTTGACTTAGAAAATTTGTTACATCTGAAATAACGGATATTGTGTTATCATCTGGCGCTGCTCCGTCAGCTAGTTTATCTACTTTGAACTTAATTAAAAAATACCCATTGTACCAGTCATAAAACGAAGCCCTATCGTTTATACTAAATTTGTAATCCGTTTTGACTTGTGCTTCTCCATTTTGTGGAGTTCTTATGGCAGTGTCTAGTAAAAAGTTACTTATATCGATCACAGAACTGTGTTCCTCTAAACATTTTTTATTACTTGATTATTATTTTCTTTCTTATATAAAAATGATAGAGTTTATAAGCAGTGTCTTAAACAGGTTAAACAAGAGTCTTGAGCGTTGGAAAAAGAGTAAAACCTATAAGATTTTTGTTTTACTTATGAGATGCTTAAACCGCAAGCGACGTAAAAAATGTGAGTAAAACCTACTTTATACTTGACTGTTTTAACAAAACGTGTCAGTACGTTTCTTGTTATATTCTACTTTTTTACTTTTAAAGTGGTAGTTTTGACCGTTGTAGAAACAAAAATAGAAAACATGATTTTTGTTATATGCTCCTGGATAGTAGTTGATATCCCATAAAATCGTAGCTTTTCAAAAACATGCTTTTGAAAAGCTACGATTTTATGGGATATCAACTACTGGGCCGGACTGTTGTAAGGCCGGATGATCTTGAAATCATATGAGAGCTACGGTTCCACAACAACTTGGGCCTGGCTCTAGTGTGCTACTTTTGTCAACTAAATATTCATTAAGGGTATATCATTGCACCACGAAGTCTTGAAGGGGGTATCAAAATACAATATGATTTTGTTATGCTTAGGAAATATATTCATACCGGGCTGGTGGATAAAAACTGTAATTTCGTCTTGCCTCCATCAGGACGTCAAACACTGCGGTACCAGTATTGTTGTTAGGTCCAATTTCCTCGCCTTTTGTCTTCCAACAATATTCACTTTAATGAACCGGTGTTTAAATCGGTGAAGTGCCCGAAAGGGGGATTGTCAAAGGCGTTTCTGTTAAGCTCCCCCTTGGCGTTCTGTTGATAAAACGGACCCCACAACGACATCATATTCAGAAATTTCTTCGTTGATGATGTCCCCTATTTCTTTGTCAAGTTTCACCAATTTTATGGCACTCCTGTCGAGAAAGTCTTTACTTATGCTGGTAAAATATATTTTAAAGCAGGCCGAATCATCGTCAGCCATGACTGCACCACGTTTATCATCATAACTTCCGGTGCTACTCGGAACACTATTACCATGGTGATTTTACTATCGGGAGCTCTCTTTCGTCACAGTTGACGATTACGAACAATTACTCGAACGTTATAAATAAAACAGGATTTCCAATATTTTATTTTTAGAACATCCTTACGACACGGGTCGGCGGAAAATATAAAAATAAAATTTAAAACCAACACTTTTATTTTTATTTACATTTTTGGGAAAATAGGGTCGGCGGATTTGTAAATCAATTAATAAAAAAAGTCTGGCCTTAAGGGGGTACAGAACACATAAGAAAGATAACTCTTACAGTCAGACCGAATGACCTATAAATGGACCTGTAACTGAACTTTAACTATATTCTAAGGTCCATATCGTTTCATTTGTTTATGGATTTCCCTTAATAATGTTGAAAATACATATAGATGAGGATATTGTACTTATTTAGAAAAAAAATATTTACTTGACATGAAGGATTTTCTGAGTTGTCCAGAAAATGGGGATAAAGACTATTAGTATCACTGGCCATATCTTTATCAATTTCCTTAAAATTTTCTTGAAATTTAGATATGTTTTAAATAATGACATGGTTAATATTATTACAGAGTCATAATGTAACAAAATTAAAATTTTGAACATCAAGATACCCTTCCTGCAAGAATTTTGTCTCATGAAAATTTGGGATTGTACCCTATTCAAACATGAAAAAAATTGAATGGTTAAAAAAATCTGAAATTTTGCAAGTATCTCATGCTAGTGCCAGAGATGCATGTTCTGAAATATCTTAATATTTCATTTATTAGCAAAAGGGGAGGGGGAGGTTTTGAAATCGATTACCAAAACAAAGAATCGGGATTGAAGTTTTTGACACAATCTATGGAAAATATTCTTTTAAGAGCATACCTCCGCAGAGTTTATTACTAAACGACGTTTCATTTTTTTTTAATTTGGATTTATTTTACGATTCCAATCCCATATTAA
>MJUU01049878.1:7347-18315 GCA_002080025.1 Modiolus philippinarum
AAAATAGAGGCTCACATAAGCCTGTATCGCTCACCTGGCGATTGGTTTTATTCATTTTCACAAATAGGCCACCCATGTTAAAATCACAAAAATCACAATCTTACAAGGGGACCACACAAGGACTATTGTGACCAAGTTTGGTTCAGTTTGACTTGGTAGTTTCAGAGAAGAATACATTTCCCATTGGGTCCTATGTCAAACTATGTCCAGTGCTGGTGACCATCTTGGAAGAAGTACATACATAAAAATCAAAAACTTTAAAGGGGACCATCCAAAGACTACTGTGACAAAATTTGGTCCCCATTGGCTCAGTGGTTTCAGAGGAGAAGATCTTTGAATGCATTTCCCATAGGGTCCTATGTTAAACTATCTTCCCCCGCTGGCGGCCATCTTGGATGAGATGCAAACCTGCTGGACATATGTAGAAATTGTAGTTCTGGAAAACCACAACACTTTGCAATTCACATTTAACCTTTATCTCAAACAGTTTTTGAAATGAAAGTAAAACTCCTATGTTGGTGGTCAGATTTTCTTCAAAATTGCAGGACATGTAGATCTTACTATGCTGACCATTTTTTTTTATATAAACTTTACTTCTATCTTCTACCATTTCCAACATATAAGACTAAAAGTAATGAAAAACTGAAATTTTTGCGGAAAAGGGGCAATAACTCCAAGACGGGTAAATGGATATTCTTCAAAATTGCAGGGCAGGTAGATCTCATCATGCTGATCATTTTTATCTCATGTCAGAATTTTGATATCTGAAATGGTTTTCGAGTAATGTTGAAAAAACGGCAATTTACTTCCATGTTCTATTTTTAGTAACAACAGCCATGTTGTTTGGTCAACAGTCATAAAAATCCCAAACTTGAAAGAGCATGTCCTGGTGATGATTCAGGCGAAGTTTGGTTAGTATTGGCCCAGTAGTTTCAGAGGAGAAGATCTTTGAATAAAAGTTGACGGACGGACGACGGACGCCGAGTGATGGCAAAAGCTCACATAGCCTTTGGCCAGGTGAGCTAAAAAAAACCTCATAGATATCTATCAGAGTGTGTGAGTCATCATCAATTCTGGATTAAATGCAACTGACTAAATATTATGAGGTAGTGTACCAATCTTGGGCAGAGACATACATGTAAAATCTTCCATGTCTATGACTGTCAAGACTTATATAATTAAACTGAGGTCATTTGGACGGATTTGGCAACAATACTTCCGGAGGCAGACATCCCTAAATAACATGGATGTTTCTTTTTTATTCAGATGAAAAACAGCATAATGGAAAAAGACAAATTATCACTATTACAAAGCGGAAACTTCGGATTTCCAGAACTGATGTAATGTGACATTAAATGTCCCATCTCAGTGTCTAATGATATGATCACGCTTTTCTTCTCTTATTCGACAGAATAGGTTTTGTCATGTCATGTTTATCTTAATTTACTACCTGACATTGAAAAACAAACAGATTAACATAACTTACAGTCGATTTCTTAGTTGGCAGGGACGGTATAAGTGATATTTTTCACGTTAACAGTGACGGTTCCCTTCCACCACGTGTTCATTGTTGTTGTTGTAAAAACCGGAACTCCTGCAGCGCGCAAGGTATTATGGGCTACAGTGAAAAACTCTATTAAATCTTGTCCGAGTTTACATCCCTACAATAAATATAACAATTTATATCATTAAAAAAACCTTAACCGACACAATACCAAGACTGAACACAAGGTAAGTAATGCTGGTAGCGGAGTAAGACAGAGATATAGCTACAGCTGAAGATATTCCACTTGCTATGCAACACCCTCGTGGTCAAAACTTTGTCACGATGATACCAGAAATAAACCCTAAATGAAAAACATTGGCATACTGATTAAAAAGTTGAAAATTTAAGTTTAAATTGTAAATTAAAATCTTATATCAGATATATAGTCTTCTAAATTACGAAATGAATTTAATTTCTAAAGGTACAATATACTTGAGTTCCGAGTTCCTATCGTTGTTCATGTTTGTATTTTGTCATTTTATTGTTTTTCTTGTGCGGTTCCCTGGTGAATTGTGACATGTGATTGTGGTTTTCGCCATTGTATGTGATTCCTGTTATCTTTTCTGCATTTATTGAATAATACGTAAATTAATGAGGTATTTTACCTTATTTGCATGACATTAAAAAACTGCAAAGATGAAAACATTTGGAGATTTTATAGTACGTTCAAAATTAAACATGTTAAAAAATATATGAATTTATTATTTTTAGGAAAACGAAATTAATTACATGTATTTCCTTTTATTTATCTACTTTTTTAATGTTTTTTTTTTACCTATGGAGTTCATAAATAAATGTATAATAATTTATTACAGCGAAGGAAGGAGGTCAATTTGTGTTATTCTATTTTCATCTTTATCTTCAGACCTACAAAACACGTAGTGACAGTAGCGGGAGAGCTGGTAAACATTCTTTCTCTGTATGTATTGTTTTAATCTGTCTACACCAAATTTCCAAATTTATTTCCCCCATTTCCAACTCTAATACTGACCCTAATATGCCTTTCCCATATACAACATTACCCGATTTTATCGTTTACTGTCTTGGTAAATTTTGACGTTAGGGTGAGTGACATTTATTTGACATAGGGTAATCACTCATCCGGAGCAACTAGCTCGTATCGTCCGTATTGTTTTACCTTTGTTTTCTATTTGCCCATCTACCGTTGCCATATATTTTAATTATGATTCTTAATTTCTTGGTAACATTTTGTCGGTGTCATCCTGGTTTGCATACATTTAATTACCCTACTAATTAAATAGTTAAATAAACAAAAAAGACAATAGTTTCACATACTTCGAAGATCTATAGTTTGTTTTAAATATGTACAAAAAATACATAAAATATATATATTTATCTGAAAAATACTACAAATAAAATATATGTATGCATTTTGTATGTTTGATTGCATAATGCTTAAAGTAAGAAAAATTTACAAAATAGACTAGATAAGATCTCAGAATTTTGAAATAATTGGCGGTTGAGTGAAAAAGTAAAATAAAATCTTCAACAAAATTGTGTAAAACCTCGAAATGCATTTGTCAAATTTAGAAATAACTTCTTTGAAAATGTTAAAGAACAAGTATATAGAGCACATGATTAGTGGCAATGGTAGTCAAAAACTTGTTTGATTCTTTGGTAAAACAAATCTTAACCTAAAGCTCTGAAATTTACTACATGAATTCCTACCTTAAATTCTTTAAGGGAATTCATTCTTGGTTTATATGTGCAAAAAAACATCCGAAATATGTTTTGATACCGAACCAAGATAAAATTTTAGATATATTCTAACAAACTTTAAACTCACTGAGCGTAAACTCCTTATCGAAATTGGCATTTATGTTCAGTTTTCAGCATATTGGAAGATGACTATCACCTTTTCTTTGATTGCAAAATAAATGCTACAACAGATTTCAGAATATATCTAATTATTTTCTTTATTAAACCGTGAGATGCATTCTGTATAGTAAAAGAAGTACAGTTTGATGGTCATACCTGGGTATACAGTGCTTGCAGCACTATATGTGTCAATATCACATTAATAAATATAGCTTGTGATTGAAGATGAAGTTGAAGTGTCTAGAATATATCTTATGTTACTGGAGAATCTGATAGGGTGATCTCATCTTTTTGTGGTGGTAAGCCATGAATAAAAGTAGGAACATGTAAAGACAGCCATATACACATCAGTACAATATAAAACTAGTCAAACTATTTGAAAATAAGAGAATATAAAAATATATGTTGTGCAATGGCCACAAATGAATGTAAATAAACAAAGTAAAAATGGTAAGATAGGCCTACCTTACCATTTTTACTTTGTTTATTTGAAAATAAGCTTTTTTCATATACATGTATCTGTAAATTGAGACTTCTATCGATCTTTTCTGATTAAATATGTAAACAACAGCAACATACTCAATTAATATCATTTTTTATTAGCTCACCTGGCTATGCCAGGGTGAGCTTTTGCCATCACTTGGCGTCCGTCGTCCGTATGTCCGTCCGTCGTCCGTTGTCCGTCCGTCGTTAGCTCACTTTCAAATATTCTCCTCTGAAACCAATGGGTCAAATGGAACCAAACTTTAACTGAATCATTACTAGGGTATCTAGTTTCAAATTTGTTAATTTGTATGTCTTCGGTCAAACAACATGGCCGTCGTTACTAAAAATAGAACATAGGGGTAAATTACGGTTTTTGGCAAATAACTCAAAAACCGTTACAGATATCAAAAATCTGTTGAGGTAAAAATAATCAGCATGAGAAGATCTACCCATGCTGAAATTTTGAAGAAAATCTGACAACCCGTCTTAGAGTGATTGCCCTCTTTCCGTAAAATTTTCAAAATTTTGATGTTTTTTATTTTTTATTGAAAAAACTATAACAGATAGAGGTTAAGTTTAAATTGCAAAAATGTTCAGCATGTTAAGATCTACCCACATGGATATTTTGAAGAAAATCCAAGTACCTATATATGAGTTGTGGTCCTTTATTGGTCAAAAATAGTCCTTATGTGACCCTCTTCAAAGTTTTATGTTAAATAGCTGCCAGCAGGGAACGTAGATTAACTTAGTCCCTTAAGTTTGGAAACTGCATTCAAAAATCTTCTCTGAAACTGCTTGAACAATTTTAATGAAATTTTATAAAAAGTTTCTGATTCTTATGTACATACACCACCAAAGACGGACCATCAATTTGGAATTATAGTGCTGCAGGTCCCAGGTGAGCGATACAGGCTCTTGAGAGCCTCTTGTTTTAACCATTATTTTTGAAATAATTTTATTCTAATATTGTGCTTGAATATTTAAAAAATTCTAACTATAATTCTTTTAGTAAAATTCAGGTAAAATTATATTACCAGTAAAGAACAGACTATAATGATTAAAACAACAATTTCCTACTTGTTTATGTAAACCTGTAATTAAATGTATGCAAACCAGGAGTAAACCCATTTTGTCTCCTTTTACAAAGTGTACATGTAATTTGATATTATGCTTTTACTAATGCAATTTCAGTCGAATTTGGCGTAATATCTAAGGATAGCTATCGTTTTCATCTTTCAAAATACATATACAAACCTCCAATTGAACGTGTCGCACTACAGACAGACTGAGTAATAGCTGTCTCTGAATTAGATTTTCCGAATTCAGCTAACCATTCCACATACAATACGGATAAATAGAATGGAAATCCAAGGGATAAGGCTACAGCAATAGAAGCCGCTAGGAGGATTGTTAATTTGCGCCAACTGTACGAATTTACTGTATTTGTATCTGAAACGTCTTTTTCTGATATGACTTTGTTTAAAACTGCTTGCTTATTTTCTTTTAGAACCTGAGTTGACGTCCATTATTTCCTTATTCCTGTAAAAATAGCATGATAATGAAAAACTAATACTAGAGATTGTTCCTTAGCATTGTCTGTAATGACTGAATTAATGCTAAAAGGTTTGGCAACTCATATAAATAATGTTACTTGTTTTCAAGGAATATACATTGATTTTATGTCCTCATTCCATGATGAACTTTCAAAAGAGAAAACAATCTAATTTTTCAGATTATAAACACTTTTGTTTTGAAATGATGAATGAAAGGATATGGAGTGAATGAACATGAGACAAAGTCTCTACAAATACATGGGTTCTAGTGCTGCTGATGAGGAATAAATTTCCGAAATGGCCATACAGCTCATTAAAATTATTGCAGTTGGAGTTAACATATGCGTTATGATCTCATGTTCATTTACTCCATATCCTTTCGTAAAATAAAAAATAAAAAAAGCAAAGGAACAACGATTTTAATTGTTGTTCTTCATCTTGACTTCACCATGAGGCCTTCAACAATGAGCTTTGTTCATACCTCGCAGTAAGTTCAAGACGGCCCCTAGCACCGGTTTGAGCGGTATTCTTTGCTAATTGTCGAACAACGCCACATCAATGTCTTTCCTGGTCATGGATTCGGGGTCGTCAACAAACATTAATTAAACTAGTAAAGTGCTTTTACAATCACTTGTCATTCGTTTCCCGACAAAAACACTAGTGTTTAAGGTAGTGGCGATTGTAAGAAAACTTGACATATAAAATAGTGAGATGTGGGCATTTTTAACAGGTGGTCAGAATTACATTATGAAATTACAAAAATAAATGCCAAAATTTGAAAGTTTGATATTATATCCATATGACAAATTCTCTCACGAACAAGTACACCATAACTGAAATATATAGAGAGCATACATCTCTCGCACGGGGAATCTTTTTACGGACTCCACACTGCTATATATTGAAAGTCTTTCTGATGTGTATTTCCTTCGTATACGAATGTACATTTCTGGATGTCGCCGCCATTTTCTTTAATCAGAAATTGATCACCTATGACTAATCCAGTTTTACGTTTTGTTTTCGTTTCGTTCTTCATTATTGTTTTGTGTTTGCTTTTGCGTCTTTAGGAGACAGTCAATAAAAAAGCTTTATAGGGTATGTAAGTCTCGTCATGTGACACCGTGATTTCACGATAAACTTAAGTTTGAAAACGTTTTCCCGCCAAAATATGTCGTTTTAAGATTATGACGTTCAAATTCTTGTTTGAAACGTCATGTGTTTGCTGAAAATGTAACTTCCGCGTACACTATAGGTGCCTCGAAGTTTCAAAATTGAACGAGACTTACAGACCTTATTGTAAATGACATATCCAGTATCGGTACATCCCTTGACCAGTTAAATCATTTGTATTTCAAACAGAATAACACATCTCACTTTTGATTACATTTTTACGCTGTATAGTCATGTAAAATCATCTGCAATAGTAGTTATATTATACATTAAAACGTGTCTAAAAGGAAAGGCAGAAATATTTGATTGTTGATTTATTTATGTTATTTTTACATGCAATTTTCTAAAGATTAATAAGGCGGTCATGGAGATAACTATGTCGAATGAGAAAGGCTGTATAATTTCTGACAGCTCTTGCGTAACGAATCAATTGTGAAACATACACTTCGTAAGCTAGAGGAGACTTGAATATTACTATCCATGTTAGGAAAATTGATAATTATGAAATTAAAATCGTCCCTTTTGTCGTAACTTTTAGTACTGAGATCACCAATTTTCATCAAATTCGAGATGCAAGTCCAAAAAAGATGTAAATCTAGTGGTTTCTGTCGTTTTCTTTATCTGTAGGGCTGGTGGATATATACTGATGGGATCCATTTTACAAAAGATGCCTTATTGATGAAGAGAACACTATCAAAATATCCAAAAGAGAGACTGAAAGATGTAGCATCTTTGATTTTATGATATTTTATGAGTCTTTGGAGAAATTCAGTTTCGTAAGAATATAAAAACAAATCTGCGAGTAGAGGAGCACATCAGTGCCTATTGGTATGTTAACTTGCCAAATGTGACAAATATATTATCAATTGGAAAATTGCAAAAGCAAGTGCATGTTTGTATAAAATATGATGCTACTTCCTTCAGACAAACATATATAATTGGTTAAAAGTTTAATACCATATAATCTACTCACACTGTGATAATGAAAGGGGATATGTTTACTGGTGTTAGAGGCGTATTAATCTGAATATCAAGTTGTGTAAAACTGGATTGATGCCAGTGTCAACTTTGCACTAAAATTAATCTAATGTCAAGTTTTTATACCACATGAAATACTTATAATGATATTCGCGTTACATCAAAATCTGTTATCTCTAAAAAGGTTTTCTTCTTTTCATAATAACTGTACTAGAAATTAAAAATAAATATATATATCTACACTAACTTACGTCACTGTGCATCCTTGTGTATTTATCCAATTGTAACGTCTTTAACCAAATACAAATGCTGATGATGAAGGCCGGTAATGTGGCCAAAAGTTCTTCCAAGCTGTTTTAGGATATATATGGAATATAGGACATTTTGTTTTTGATACGGACTTTATCACGGCCAGTATCAAGTGAGCCCTATATTACTTTTATCGGTAATTCACAAAATGGTAGAAAAAACTCTACAAAAAATTGAAATAAGCTTAAATTTTTATTTTAGCTTAGTTAATCTATTGTTTATTGCAATAATTTATATGCATTCTACGTTCAACGTATCACGCGTATGAACACGACAAATAGTACAAAGTATGACGTCAGCATAGCAACCGGCACGTGACGCCTTCACAGTGACCCGATATTTTCGTGATAGTATCCAGTTTGATGATACTGAGAATATCAGTCTCTGTAGATCAAAGGAAATTCATACAAATTACCGATAATTGTGAATAAATAGGAAATTCACCAAAATTCGAACTAGAAACAAAATTCTATGGCTTATTGCGCATCTACAGACTATTAGCAAAAATTCTGCTACAAATTTAAATCCCTAAATTCCACAATATATGAGGAGTGCGCCTCGCATGCAATATTTGTCACAACAAACATTGTTGAGCCTTTGTCAAATCGAAATGCCGAAAGCCTATTGTGCATCTGCAGCATATATGCAAAAATTCTATAACAAAATTAAAACCCTTTTATCCAAAAGTGTGGGAGGAGTTCGCGTCACAAGAAAGTTTGACGGACGGATGGACAGTCGGACAGATGGAAGAACGAACAGATAGACGAAGCCAACGACATTATATCCAAAACTGTCCTTTGAAAGAGATGGGATAAATAACTCGCAAAGTGCTCTTACGATCACTTTCACTCGTTGCCAAAAAAAAACACTTGTGTCCAACGCTTGTGAATAATTACAACATAAACATTAATTAAAAGCATTTAAACAACAGCACATCGTTATATGACATCTTGTTATTATCTTATTCTGATGACACAGTTTTATATAATAGTCATTTTAAATGTTTAACACGATTCCCCTTTGACTTTTGCCATTAAGATAGTTGGGGTGTCTAAAACTGAGCATCTTTTTTGCGCATCTAAGAAAAGTTCATTAATTCAATGAAAATGTCGTCTAAAATTTTGTATATCTTTATTTTAATACAACAATTGAAATAAATATGAACAGTAAGTACATGTATCAAGTTTGTTCGAATAATACGCAATAATTGCCAAAGATTCAAAAAGTATATCTAAGGGAGAAAATTCTATACGGAATAAGCCAAATTTTCTAAGTTTGTTTAAAAAATAAGGTAGTTGATCCCATTTTTTTCAATTTGACAAAAGCATTTTAACAAAACACAGTAATTATATTTTTTCCAAAAATATGTATTTATTTTATTTTGGAGCCCAAATTACTTTAAATAAGTTATATCCCCTTTCAAGAAAAACTAACAAATTCTTCACGTTTCATGAAATAACTTTTTCAAAAGGTCCGTGACATATCTCTTTTTAACTTTGAATTGAAGTTCTAAGTCGTATCCATATAAATATTTACAAACTAAATCATAGAAAAATGAATAAAAATGTCTCTCAGTGTTTAGACACTGAGAGACTTTTTTTATTCATTTTTCTATAATTTAGTTTGTAAATATATATTTCTGTGCACGTGATTTTACTTTCATAAAAATTGCCCTTAAATGGTTATAAAACTACTTCCCGTGTATTTCTATTGTAAATATAGTGGGAAAAGGCACAATTTGACAAATCTTTTGAAATCTTTATCTTTTTTTGACATAGCCGTAACCCAAATATTTTTGCATATTTTATAGCATATTGCTAACAGTTTCATTGTACCAATTAAACCGATATGTATTGAAATTTGCAATATCTAAATTTTGCAAAATTTTGTTTAAAACTAAGGAGTATCTCCCTCATGGAAAGCTCTTTCCTTAGCTGAATTTTGGCTTTTCTATTTAGATCCTTTTGGTTATTGGTTCTCTATCAGCTTTAACATGTTTTTTGGTCAATGGACTTCCAAATGTTTTGGTTTTATCTGCACTGATGAGACATAAGTTGTCGAAATGCGCATATGCAGAAAATTAATTAACAGTAACTTCGGTATTTTGTTATTTATTACCACTGGGCCGATGCTTCTGCTGGTGGACTGTTAGCCCCCGGGGTATTCACCAACCTAGTAGTCAGGACCTCGGTACTGACCCGAAAACCGATTTGTATTGAAATTTGCAATATCTAAATCTTGCAAAATTTTGTTTAAAACTTAGGAGTATCTCCCTCATGCAAGGCTCTGTCCTTAGCTGAATTTTGGCTTTTCTGTTTAGATCCTTTTGGTTATTGGTTTTCTATCAGCTTTAACATGTTTTTCAATCAATGGACCTCCAAATGTTTTGGTTTTATCTGCACTGATGACACATAAGTTGTCGAAATGCGCATATGCAGAAAATGAATTAACAGTAACTTCGGTATTTTGTTATTTATTACAACTGGACCGATGCCTCTGCTGGTGGACTGTTAGTCCCCGAGGGTATTCACCAACCTAGTAATCAGTACTTCGGTACTGACCCGAAAACCGATTTGTATTGAAATTTGCAATATATAAATTTTGCAAAATTTTGTTTAAAACTAAGGAGTATCTCCCTCGTGCAAAGCTCTGTCCTTAGCTGAATTTTGGCTTTTCTATTTAGATCCTTTTGGTTATTGGTTCTCTATCAGCTTTAACATGTTTTTCGGTCAATGGACTTCCAAATGTTTTGCTTTACAGTAACTTCGGTATTTTGTTATTTAACAATGTAAAAAAAACTTCTAATGTCAGAAATCAAAGACACCCCAACTACCTTAACGCGATCTTTGTTCCTCTAGCCTTCTACTGCTATTGTTTCTAAAGGTGCGATGTGTTTTCGCACACTTTGAATTAATGCGCCGATTACAGAAAATACTTCAGGGTTTGGTTGCCCTTTAATTATATGCATATGTCAGAAAGTCTTACATAAAAGTTTGAAAAATATACAGTTTGTCATTATTAAATGAGAAAGAAACAGCGGTAACAGGCTTTGCAATTAGTTTCTAATCACAAATTTGAAATCTGTAC
>MJUU01049878.1:26317-38136 GCA_002080025.1 Modiolus philippinarum
CTGTCTTAAGTCATGAGATTTATTAAGCCTTTGTGTGTCTTTTCTGTTTATGTATTCTGGTATATGCATGAAATCATTATGCTAAACTCCTCACGGGAAGGGATCTTGTTGGAAGCTGTATACTGAGGGTACATGATATAATTTGTTATTTGGTAATGGGTCTGGAGCTGGCATGTCAGTTAATTGCTAGTAGCACTACAAAACACTAAAAGTCTGAAACGGGCACTTTTTGTACTGAAAAGTACTGAAAAGTGCTCGACCAGTCTCAACTTGTCTGAAAATTACTAAAGTAGTCTCGACCAAAGTCTGATTCAATCTGAAATTTACTGAACCAGTCTCGACCAGTCTTGACTAGTCTTGACCTGTACTGAAAAATTCTCGACCTGTTTCGACTAGTCTGAACCTGTACTGAAAGAGTCTCGACCAGTCTGATATAGTATTGAACAAGTCTCGACCTGTCTCGACTAGTCTGAACCTGTACTGAAAGAGTCTCGACCTGTCTCAACCAGTCTGAACCTGTACTGGAAAATCTCGACCTGTCTCGACCAGTCTGATATGGTACTGAAAGAGTCTCGACCTGTCTCAACCAGTTTAAAATTGTAATGAAATAGTCTTGATAAGAGAAATCTCTTTATATGCTTTGAATCAGTTAATTAATTTCGTGTTTAAAATTAAATTCTTAAATCATCCCTTCATGCATTTGATGTCAATTTTTTTGTCAAATGATTTTACTACTGTTATATATAAAGTATAAAAAATTCTAAATTCACAATATCTTTGAGCTAGCATTACCATGTGAGGAACAGAAAAATAATATACCGTATACTATATAGCTCGAGTTTTATACTACAACACATTTACAGGACACATACTTATAAAGAAAGAAGGAAATAGAATTGAAAGAAAGAAAATTTAATTTTCATGTAACACTGATAAAAGTTCTATTGGATATGAAGTTACTTTGTTCAAAATTTTGTTTTAATTCTTTTATTATATATATATATTTTTTTTACTTTGCAAGGGGTTTTTGTCTCGCCCGCGACGAAAGGCGCGGAAAGCGAGACATATGCGTACAAAGTATGACGGCTATGTCATTTTCTCAGTAACTATAAATGGTAGGTCAATGATATTTGGTATATAGGTTGGTCTTGAGTAGTACATGAGAGTCTGCCATTGTTTTTGTCTGTGACCTCAATTTCACGGTCAAATAAACATGTTAAGTTTTTGTGCTTAGTTTAGTTTCTTAGTTACTATAAGTGGTAGGTCAATGATATTTGGTATGTAGATTGGTCTTAGGTAGTACATGACAGTCTGTCATATGGCTTTTGTCCTTGACCTCAATTTCACGGTCTAGTGAGCATGTTAAGTTTTTGTCATTAGGTTATTTTCTGAGTAACTATAAGTGGTAGGTCAATGATATTTGGTATATAGGTTGGTCTTGAGTAGTACATGACAGTCTGCTATATGAGTTTTGTCTGTGACTTCAATTTCACGGTCCAATGAACTTGTTAAGTTTTTGTTCTTAGTTTAGTTTTTCAGTAACTATAAGTGGTAGGTCAATGATATTTGGTATGTAGGTTGGTCTTAGGTAGTACATGACAGTCTGTCATATGGCTTTTGTCCTTGACCTCAATGTCATGGTCTATTGAGCATGTTAAGTTTTTGTGATTAGGTCATTTTCTCAGTAACTATAAGGGGTAGGTCAATGATATTTGGTTTATATGTTGGTCTTGCAATAATACATGACAGTCTGCTATATGGCATTTGTCTGTGACCTCAATTTCATGGTCCAGTGATCATGTTAAGTTTCTTAGTATCTATTAATGTAAGTTCAATAATATTTGGCATGTGGGTTTGTCTTAGATGGAAGATGACGGCCTGCTATTTGGCTTTAACCCTTGACATCAATTTCATGGTCTAGTGAACCTGTTTGGTTTTTCAGTATCTATCAGTGGTAGGTCATTAATATTTGGAATTTTGGTTTTGGGTGATATGTGACAGTCTGCTATATTGCTTTTGTCAGTTTATCTAATTTCACAGTCTTGTGAACATGTTAAGTTTTCCGATTTAGGCAGTTTGAGTTTTCACATCAATTTTGCGATCAAGCAGGGAAGGGCGAGACATTAATTTGGGTCCACACTTGTAAGTTTAGAAAAGGGATTTCTTTATCAATGTAATCAAAATTATAAAACATCAGTTTCATTCAAATTCAATGTGTGTACCACTAATCATTAGTTATGAAACATGCGGTTGCCAAAAATTGCTATTTAAGGTACTTGTAATATTGATAGATGTAAAGGTACATGTAATATACACAGAACACACAATTTTTTACCTGAGGCCATGTCACTTACCTGTGCCATGTTTGTTAATTATGATGATGGAAATCAACTCAGTTTGCAATTTGCAATCATAAACAATTTATAGAATATATAGGAAATAAATGCTAAAATGTAATCTATACAAATAATCAAATTTGTGCATTTTATATTGGTTCATATTTTCTCTTATTTATTTAAGATAATAATTATATGCATAGATTTGGTTCTGACTTAAACAAGATGATTTATTTGATATTAATTTTTGAGAAAAGAATTATTTTTATTTCAGTAACAAATTTCTAGGTGCATTAATTAAGGATTTCTGGTATTTAAAATATAGACCTTAAGCTTTGATCTTTTAATAAGTATGTATAATAACATGTCAGAGGGTTCAGTTTAATCAGCAAAATGAAGTTAGAAAAACACTTTAAAGTGTATTTTTTTAATTGTCTCTAGATTTAGAATTCTGAACACTTATTATATTTTTGGGGGGTGCTTTTTCAACACAGGTCAATACTCTTTCAGTTGTAATTCCACCTGGTCATGACAGATTCAAACATGTTGAAATTCTTTCAGTATTAAATCAGACTGGTCGAGACTCTTTCAGTACTATATCAGACTGGTCAAGACAGGTCGAGATTTTCCAGTACAAGTTCAGACTGGTCGAGATAGGTCGAGACTCTTTCAGTACAAGTTCAGACTGGTCGAGACAGGTCGAGACGCTTTCAATACTATATCAGGTGGAAACTCTTTCAGTACAGGTGTACAGGTTAAGACTGGCCGAGACAGGTCAAGAATTTTTCAGTACAGGTCCAGACTAGTCGAGACAGGTCGAGACTGGTTCAGTAAATTTCAGACTGAATCAGACTTTGGTCGAGACTACTTTAGTAATTTTCAGACAAGCTGAGACTGGTCGAGTACATTTCAGTACTTTTCAGTACAAACAGTGCCCGTTTCAGACTTTTAGTGTTTTGTAGTGTAGTCTTTTGTGATTTCATGTTTTTGTCCGTATATTTAGTTCTGTCAGTTTAATATTTCACAATTGACTCAGTTCTGTTGCTTACTGAATTTTACTGTTGTTATTATTGTTTTGTATTCATTACAATGGCTAGGGGGAAGGTTTGGGCCCAATAAAACTAGTGTAACCAAGCCGCAGCAGGTCTGCGCATGTCCTAAGTCAGGAAATTTATTAAGCCTTTGTGTGTCTTGTCTTTTTTCTAGTTAGTTCACTTTATGTCTCTAGGAGTCTAGGATGATGTTTATTTCGCTGAACTTGATTACTCTTTGTTCAGGGGCCGACTCCGACCTAACGTTGGGTGTGGGGTTTTCTCACCGTTCATTGAAGATCTTATGGTGGCTTTGAGTTGTTATTGCTCCCCTTTGGGTTGTTGTCTCTTTGACACATTCCCCGTTTCCCTTTTTTTCTATTCAACAAAGACCTGATACTTTTTAATTTTTCTTGAAAATTTATTATAGTCTTATCTTCTTTTGCAAGTTCAGACCAAATTCCAAGTAACTTAAATTTCCCAGAAAAATTCCATGACAATTTTTTTTTCAGGCAAAATTTTGTTCATACTTCCCTTTTTTGATCAAACCCATATAGCTTCTGTTTTATGTACATTAATCTTGGGTCCAGCACATTCCGAAAACAATTGAAAACAATGATAATGATTTTTCTAAAGATACTTCTTCTCCATCCAAGACTAAGGAGGAATCATCAGCATACTGGGTTAATAAGAATTCAGAACCTCCAATCGTTATACCTGAAATTTCTGGATCATTTTTATTGCACTGCTTAATAATTCCAATACCAAAATAAACAAATAAGGAGATAAAGGGTCCCCTTGACGAACCCCTCATTCTAGTGCAAAGGCTCTGAAATATAACCATTGTTTATTATAGTACTAGAAATATTACAGTAACATGCTTTGATCCAATTAATAAATGAAGGACCAAATCCAAAATAATTCATAGTTTCTTCAATGAAAGACCACTCAACAGTGTCAAAAGCCTTTTCAAAGTCTACCAGTAATAATAATCCAGGAATGTGTTTTTCCTCCATTTTTTCCATCAAATCAAATATAAGTCTTGTACATTCCCCTATATATCGACCCTTTAAAAATCTCTTCTGTGTTTGATTTATAATATTACCTAAAATAGGTTTAAGTCTATTTGCTAAGCTTGCTGTAGCAATTTTAAAGTCAACACACAAAAGAGTAATAGGTCTCCAGTTTTTCAAATAAAACTTTGACTTGTCTTCCTTCGGTAAACATGTAATTAAACCTTGCCGTTGACTTATAGAAAATTGACCACTGTTTAAAGCTTCATTTCAACATCGAATTAAAATTATTTTAATATCATTTCAGAATAATTTTTAAAATTCAGCTGTAAATCTATCAATACCTGGTGACTTTGAATTTTTCATATTTTTCAAAGAGTTAAGACATTCCTGTAGTGTTAGATTACCTTCACAGAGCTCCATCGCTTCAGGAGTCAATTTTGTATTAAATGGAATTTCATTCAGAAGAAATATCTCCCTGTGAGTGTCACGCAACACTGGCTTTGAGCTAGAGTACAAATTTTGATAAAAAAGTTTTTGCTCTTTCTGATTTCAGAGGGATCCAGAATTTCAGATCCATCATCTCGAATAACTTTTGGAATAATTTTTTCTAAATAATGTTTTTTCTCTAAATTACAAAAATACTGTGAGCTTTTTTCCCCTTCTCCATGCCATCTAGCCTTTGCTCGTAAAATTATACCGTTTGCCTTTTTTTACCTTAATTTTTTTTATTTCTTATTCAATTTTATCCATCTCTTGTCTAATAATTTCTGAATTTGTTACAATGAATTCATTGTGTAAAAGCAACAATTTATTATGCAATTCTTTTTCTTTTTTGTCTTGTTCCTTTTTTTAAAAAGAAGCATAAGAGATTGTAGATCCTCTTATTCTCATTTTAATAATTTCCCACAATAATTGATAACTTATATTATATTCTTTATTTTTATCCTCCAAATCAACCATTGGATCACACTCATATTCCCCGATTACATTTTGATATCCTCCTTCACCTTTTCAACAAAATCTATGTCTCTTAACAAACTGTTATTAAACTTCCGTACACCTTTCCCCCTAGTCTGGTTTATAATTTTCAAAACTATTGACACTGGTGAGTGATCTGACCTATAACTAAATATCTGACCAATATCTGAGCTTTCAGTAATAGACTCCATATCTGAGGTAACCAAGAAATAATCGAGGCGACTCTATTTTCTATTAGGACCCCGCCTTGAAAACCTTTTTTCATCTGGATGCTGCAAACGCCAAATATCTGTCAGGTCCAGACTTTGCATCGTCTCACTTATTTTAATTTTTGCATATGGATTATTTTCCAGACTATAGTTAAAAGTGTCATTACCATAGTCTTGCACCTACTAACATTAGTGATGTGTTATTAAATGTTGATATTTTACTTTGAATAGTTTCAAAAAAGGAAGGTATGTCTTCATTTGGGTCATAAATTGCTGCTAAATTCATCCAAAAGTTGGGATTGTTGTATCATTTTAAAATTTCTTTGGCATATACGAAATTGTGACTGCACTAAGCTTATTGACTTATTTAATTAATTACGGAATCGTGGTTTCCGTCGTCGGTCCGAAATAATACAGCCGGAAACTCAACAGGAAGAAAAAACCGACACGGACAAAAATAAACAACATAATTTTAAATCTGTATGGCGATTTACCATAGAAATGTTGAGAATGACGAAGATAAACATACAACAAGCGATGAGCAGCAGCAAAAACTCGGTCAGCCCAATCTTTAAGGAATTAATTGTTTATTTTGTTTTTGTCAAAGTTTCCATTGCTTCTCTTGACCAGGCGGCCTATTCACATCAAGAATATTGGATCAGTAAGCCTGCACAGGTCAGTCATTACTTTTTATTTTGACCTTTTTTGTACAATAAATGATAAAAAAATATGTTCTTATGGCTATACATGTAATATGGTTAATTGTCGAGACAAAATTATGTACTGGATGTAGATGACATTTTCCAGGTATGCATGTGGGACATATCTGTTTTTTATTAGTATTTTTGGATTATATATACTATGTTTATAATGTTACGTCAAGGGTGAAAGTCTAAAACAGTTTTAAAAAAAGAAAATATAAAAGTCGATGAACGAAAAGTAAGAATTTTGCTTGCATACACAGTAAAATAAGGGCATTGATCAATCACTGAAACCCTTAAAATAAAATCACGATGCCCGAAAATAACCCTTTACCACCTACAATAAACATATACACTGTCAGTCACAAAGTACAGTGCACAATGGACTAATTCAGAAATTGTACGGCATTCTGGGATTGTGATTTTTCATGACATCGCTGATTGGTCAAGACATATTTCGCGCGTACGGAATTTCTGAATCGGTACATTATGTACAATATCGATGTCAGAAGGTTTCATTGGAAATCAAATATTACCGAAATGCCAAAAAAAGCAAATAAGTCTTCGGTTAGCCAACTTTTGTCAAATTTACACAAATTTAAAATCGGTTAGACTCTTGATTTTGTTTTTGATCAAGAATTTCAACTTTCGTGAAGATCAATGAATTTTATTTTAACAGATTATTGAAAGATATATTTTTTTTTAAATTATATATATCAAACAATTTTACGGTCTTTTGTATCGGTCGATAACCTCTAAATATCAATTATATTGACTGACGTTTGATATCGGTTTAAACAGTCTTCTACAAAAGACCATAATTGTATAATACAAGTATAACATGAATGTCAAACATTTTTCACGATTTAAAATACTAATATATAAAATAGTTCCCAATCATGTTTTTCAACCTTTTAATTTTGCAAATGATTCCAGTAAATATACATCTGTCTAAAACTTCAATATTTCTAAATTCTGAGTAAGGGAGCCATTCGTAACCTTCATCAACGGGTTTCTTCTAGTTTATACAATAAAAACTAGAAATTTCATAATTTCATACGTACATTTGCTTACTGTGACCCAAACTCTTTCTCTTACATTTTGGTAATCAAAAAATATTAAGTAGTTATATACTGGGTCTGTTTCGTGTTAATAAACGATCGTTTTTCGTTGTTAATATGTGAAATTTCAAACAGGAATACGAAAAATAGTTTTTCGGTATGGTCTCGTAAGAGTTAAAGCAGAAATATAGATTTTTTATCTGTAGTAATAGTTTAATGTTCAACATTTTTAAAAGAAATTATGGAATATTTCATTTGTCTTGCAAACTTATAATAATACATCCTAAATCGCAGAAATGATTAGTTAAATAACCAGGCCGTGTTATCTTTAATGTACAATAATTTCGTGTTATCTTTAATATACAATAATTTATCATTTTGGTTTACCTATCTAATGCTGTTTTTCATGAAAGAACTCCGTAAGATCCATAATCCCCTAAGTACAAATCATGATATCTCAATTTCACCTTTTTCTTTGTTGTTGGTGAAATTAAAAGTGGAAGCAATTAAAGTTTTTGATAGTGCTATGAGGAATAAGCATCCGTTTGAATTGCATTTATTCGACAATATTTAAAAAAAATCTTTGTAGGAGTCTCAAAGTAATCCCGAATAAAGCAATGTGAAAAACTAGGAAAAATCTGGCAACTTTAGTTTTTTTCAGGGTTCACGCATAACGTAGTATCGAAATGCGATAAAATGAAGGGTAAAAGTAAAAAAAAATTAAGAACATGGCCATTTTAAAAAAAATACAATCCTGTTTGTAGCATATTGGTTTGATAAGAAATGTATATGATTCAAAAATTTGAATTCTCAGATCGTTTTGCATTGAGTTGGACAGCTGGAGATTTAATGCAAGCTGAGAATTCCATCCTGCCAAAAGAAATTGCTAACCATGTTTTAATCACTTCCTGTTTTTGGATTCTCTCTTGGATAAGACTCATTTGTGGATTTCAGAATCCGGATGTTTTTCTTTTGCCATTAAAACATTATTTTTAGTTAAGGATGGTCACTCCTCAGGTTTTTGAAACTGTCTCCGACTTTCGGAATTCTCATATTTTATCCACCATGATGCATTAGAAAATTTTGCACACTGACCCCCAACTTTCTTTTCAAAATATGTTTGTATACATCTTGAATAAACTTCTGACAAAATTCTAGAGGAGTTCGGTTTCCCGCCAAAATTTCAGGCACTTTAATCTCAAAAACGGGCACACTGACCTATCAATATTTCTTGCTTAAAATGATGTATGATCGATGTTCTAATAAATTAACATACTGATTTCAAATCCTTGACATTCTGAACTTGAGGAGTGACCATCCTTAAGCAAGGCATTGTTGGATCAAAAATATGTTTTGTTTCTCGAAACGTCGTGGATTTATAGATTAATATTGATAAACTCTTTCTGCTAAGTTTCACAGCAATTAGCGATAATATGGTAATAACAATCCAGTATTGTAATAAAAAAATTATTTTTTTTGGGAACAATAGCAATTTTTGCAAATTATAGACAAATGTCAAAATACATAACTCTTAACTTTCTATGGTGTACTCCTTTTGTTCTATAAAGAGATGTTGATACAAAAAAAAAAACTTGAATACTTGCCTGCTATTGGACCTATTGCGATACTAAAGAATCCCTTGAGTAACATCGATAACCCCAGACCAGCAGCATAATTCTGCTGACCTACCAGCTTTGAAACACAAATTACTGTTGATGTTCGTATGCTACCAACTGCCAGAGCATACCCAAGCGATGCTACTAAGTTGAAAGTAAATGACTGCCCAGAAAGTGTAAATAACAATGCTGACAAGGAACCGATGAGTGAGCTGAGCACTGGAATTGAAAACACGCTTACGTGACGCAACTGCTTCAGAAATCCAGGTGCAAGGCGGGTAATGATGCTCAATATATTCATATATACGTAAAATGTCACTGCAACGGACCGTGATAACCCTTTAGATTGGTAATAGTCAAAGAAAAAAGTATAGATCGAAAACATTACTGATTGACACAAACCCAGTATTAAACAAAAACAAATAAGTAAACGGTTTTTAAATATTTGTTTTACTATTTCCAAAAGGTTGTTCTTTTTGTTGTTTTCCATAATAGTTTTCCGTTTTAATTGATTTGAGATTGTAGCTACTTCCGGTATGCCTTTCTCTGTATCTCTAGACACAGTTTGCCTGGTGTTTACACGCACTGATGCAATTTTTCGATTTTCCAAGACTTCTTTAGTTGTTTGAATATTTTTGCTTCCAATATTTCTTTCTTGCTTCCTTTCTTCCGTTGGTGATTTGAAAAGAGACCCGATGACTACAAGATTTAACATTATACCAGACAATATTAGGAGGGCTCCCCGCCAACCATACTTGTCAACTAGTTCTTCCAAAATAGCAGGAAATACTGCCCCGGCGAAACCTGAGCCACATGTAATAAAGGATAGAGCCAACGACCTTTGTTTTCCTTGAAAGTATTTTCCAACAATTGCTGCTGTAGACACATAAGCCAATGAAAATGAAAAGCCTGCAATAGTAGTTGATATATTAGTAATATTAGGGGAAACACAATGCATATCTAATGACAATCTCGTTGGTATTTTGTTTGATGTGAACCCTTGTCAGTAACATCCGTTAACGTATTTGGTAATTCCTTGCAGAATTGATTTTCATACATGCTTTAATTTGACAATTACTTATATCTATATTGTTTTGATCTATCACTATACTTAAATATACCGAAGTTGCATAAAACAGTAAATTCCGTTATGTTGTACACGTGTTTAAAAGAGTAACCTCTCATCAGCAACATTAAAATGGAATGATATGGAAAACCATAATCCAAAAGAAGTCACGAAAGAAGTACTCATTTCCAAAAATATCGAATTAGGAAGCCAAATCCAGTACAAAGGACATCTACCGAGTGTCATACAGAGCTTCAGGTTTTTTTCTAAGTGGTTAGTATTTTGATAAAACTGTAAATTTCTATAAAAACTTTTATTACCCGCAAAGTAAAGTTTTCCTGTCAGACAAGTCTGACTATTAGGCTGATGAATACCCTATAACACTTGTAAATACCAAACATTTTACCAAGATTACAAAGGAATCAATATTTTATTTCATTTTCTTTCGGCAGTGTGACATAATTTCAGTTCTTTTTCCTAGTAGGTAGTAGACTTTGGTTATATTTATGAAAATGATTAAAACAAACACAAAAGTGATTTTGAAGCGATATGTCCCTTGACCTGGGATGTACCTCCTTGATAATATTCATATCGGTCTTATTTTCAGAGCAATAAACATTTCCGTTTTCAATATATTTTTTATGCCTCTGTAAATTTTTTCCACACAATATGGTGCGTGCCCTTGGCAGATTGAAGTGCAAGATATACACTTGGCCATAAGTTAGGGACCACCCATATTTCAATTTGAGCTAAACTTTGAAAACAAAATTTAATATTTTACATTTCAAGAAATGTTTCAAAATCACTTTGTGGTGAAATTAATCCATTTACAAGAAAAAAAACTGTAAAGGTTAACTAGGCACACAAAAAATGCATTTCAATGGCTACTTGAAAAATGGGGTGCAAAATGGGTGCTGATAAACAGGAAATAAGTTTCAGTGAAATGTGCAATTTCTTGTGAAAAATTTCACTATCAAACACTGAAATTGTCATATTGTCGAAATAAACACACATACAAGAAGAAAACAGTATTTTTGAACATTGGGAACCGTCATAATTTCATTAAGGGAGATAATCTGTCTTAATACAGTTTTGCAACCTAATTTATCAAGAAATGGTATGGTGTTCTCAAGATTTAGACTTTATTGGGCTGTAGTCTTTTGTTGCATTGAACTTCCTTAAAGTAGTCTTATTCATAAGAATTTTTGAATTTATCTAGTCTACAGACGCCACAGTGACACGTTTTTTGTCTGCAAAATTGCATTTTTTTTGCATAAAATTTCTTTTAATGCAATTGACTTAAGTTCTTTCATTTGCTGTTGCAAAAAAAATCGGATGGAAAGTTGTTTTGCTCATACAGGCATAGATTATTGTAAAACAATTGGTATTTTAAAACCTGTTCATAACGAAAATCCTATTTTTTCCCATTTTTACCGAAAATGCCAATTTTCATTTATCATTATTTTCCAATCAACATTGTAAAAATTAATGAAATTTTGAAGCAATTAACTTTAATAACGATAAAATGCGTAGAATTTGTTTTCAGGATAACTTTAAAACACCTAAAATAAAGTTTTCATGGATTTTTGATGAAAAGCACCCCAATAATTAAGCCATAACATTCCATAAATTTGGCAAACTTCCAATAACAAAATTACACAGATGTAAGAAAAAATTGAACAATAATAACACGTTTTGTCAGATTTTAACGTTAAAATAGCCCTTTATCTGAAAAAAGAAAATCGTTTTGACTCTTTCCAATAACACTGGGAAACAAGGGTAGTTCAACTTTGAAGTAACGATGT